>OU426862.1:6206104-6208604 GCA_911387685.1 Dolichovespula media
TCTCTCTCACACACACACACACACACGTACACAGACAGAGACTTTAGGTATCACTCTACGCCCTAACAATTTACTTCGATTTATTCAGCTTATCCCTTTCTTCATTTTTATCGTGGCATCGTCTCGTATTATCGTTCGATTCGAGCTTTAGCTCGATCGATCAATCGTTCTCAACTTTCCCGTCAAACTGCCAACGTATAAGATCGTAACCAACGATTGCCTGTTGCGGATCATTCGCAACCATTTTCTTCGAAGATTCTTATCTCGCCGCTCTCGACGGAACTACCACCCCATCGAGCTCCCATACCCATTCGCGTTGGTTCATCATTTCTATTATTTTGTTTCTTTTTTCTTTTTCTTTTTGTTTCTATCCCTTATATACCCAACGAACGTAACAATCGGCGAGAATATCACCGATAAAAATGATCTTAAGCCAATTTTAAGACAAATCCTATTTCACGTTTGTCGACTTAACGTAACCTCCCTCTCACGTTTATCACGTCGAACGACACTCTGAAAGGTTATTTAACTTTTATACGTTCGAATAGAATTTTGCATGTTTCGCCCGAATGATGCACGATTGTCGTCGATTACGTTCACGTTGCTCCGAACGTTGATTCTCTTAACTTTAAGTTATCGAGCGTTCACGTTACGTAGGAAATTCAATGATTTGCGTTAATTCGTCAGCGATACAATTAACATTATTATATTATTGGCATTTGGCGTTACCTTCCTCTTAAACGTTCGCGCGCGGAAACGCATAAATATATATATACATATATATACATATATATATATATATATATATATATATATATATATATATATTCCTTGTAAAAGATCGAGTGACATTAAACTGGTCTCGTACTATATGTGTATTTTATTCTTAACCTCGTTAAACCTCAGACATCTTTGTAATAAAGGACGACACACGGTGTCCTTAAACGGGTGCGATATAACGATATAAAATACGAGTGGTAGGTAGCTTCGAGAACTTGGAGCTAGCCCGTACACCATCCCCTCTACTTTCTTTTTAACCCGTAAATGCGGCTAATAAGTCGTATCGTATTTTTACGAGACGTTATCGTACGATCGAGTATGCACGGGTGGGCGGGGGGGAGGGGGGAGGTTAATCGTCGGGCGACCGAAGAAGTCGTTATAGTTTTTACGACAACGTAAAACATATCCTGAATGGCGGAGGGATAGAGGGGTGGGGAGAGAGAGAGAGAAGAGAGAGAGAGAGAGGGGGGGGTAACACATTAAGTACCTTAACAAAGTGCCATCGAAAATGCGAGAAATTTTCTTTATTATTCATAATTTTATCGTCGACTTCGGGTATTAAATTAATTGCGCGGTTTGCGCCTCGTCAACCGTCACAATGCGTTAAACCGCACGCAAATGCTCCCCGTATAGAGAGACGTCGTTGCCCGACGATTATTGTTCATCGATTTTCTCCGATGATGCGTGGTGCGTCCTAACCGTTCAATGAAACTCTAACGTCTAACCGTTAGAAAATACGATTGATTGATAAGTTTGACCGAACATAATCTCGATAGATTAATTTACACGTGAAACGCCGTTTATACCCTTCTTCTATCTTTCGTATTTCTCGAGAGTATTAGAGTATCCATTAATCGTGTTACATATATCCATCGATCGATCGAACGTTTAACGATGTTTTCTCGATCATTAGCATTTGAAGGATAAAATTATATTTTATACGTTCGTCTGTGTATGTGTGTGTATATATATATATATATATGCATGCGTCGAAAAGCAAATAAAACGTTATAATCAGATAATACGAAATGTAGATGGGCATATGTGAAAATTCAAATGGAAAATCTCTTTAAAGTTCGATAAATAACATCGCTCATTCTACGTGTACGTTGTACGTATGTACATTTTCATTAATCATTAAAAGTCGTTTGCTCTTCAATCGTCGCATTTCCGTTGCACACGTCCTTCCCTCGAAATTCATCTGCTAACAGTGTCACCCGATAGCTTTTGTTCGATTGAAAATCGAACGTTCCCCTTTTTTCCTTTTTACTTCTCTTTTTTTTTTCTTTTCTTCATTTTTCTTTTTTTTTAATTTTTTTTTATTACTCTCGATAGTTACACACCGCGACACGAACTCGATCGTTAATTAAAATTCGAAAGTAAAATTTCGTTTGACCTTCGAGGCCGAATTTTTTTTTCTTTTTCCTTTCTATTCCCCCGTTTCCTCGATTTCTTTCACGGGAAAAATCGCACGTGGCCTTTATCGAGGGGGTGGGGGTTGGGGGTTGGGGGTTGGGGTAAATAGAAATTCTTATAATGGTAGGCGTAATTCAGGAGAGGGGTCTTAGGATCTCGAAATCACGTTCTTGATACCTCCTGAGAACATGCTCGTTCTCTGTAGGTCAAAATATATAGGAAGAATTTTTCCAGAACACGACAGAGAACGGTAGTTATACAAGGGCGACACTTACCTAATATGTGCAATTCAAGCTGCACCGAA
>OU426862.1:6213604-6216104 GCA_911387685.1 Dolichovespula media
CTTACCGCTGATAGAATCCGAGTCATATGAATTCTTTTGTAAAAAAAAAAAAAAGAAAAAAAAAAAAAGATAGAAAAAAGAAAGAAAAAAATCAAGATCTTTCAAAACATCATCCTCGGATTTGATGGATCGTTCTAAACGCTCCTTTACATAATCAAACGCTTATGTATATAAGACACGTTCGTCACTACGTTCGTACGTTCGTTCGTACGTTCGTTCTCAGTTTGAAACAGTAGCGTAATCAGATGATGAATTAGAGCGACTTAGGATTATAATACGTACGTACGTACATACCTAAGGGCCCTATCCTCTCCTTGATACGTATGTATAGATAATACCATACGGAATATGGATATTAATTATTCGTTCGGGTTTAATACAAATATTTGTAGACGTCATTTATACGTTCGTACGAACGTACAATACGAATCTACATAGGGGAAGGGGGGGGAGTGGATAGGGGAGGGTAGGGGATTACGGTACGCACGTACGTGTATACGCGTGTGTTAGTCATCCGCGAGCGTATATGTAATATTACGTATACGTACTTACGTACGTACGTTAGTACGTAAATCCGTAATTGTACGTGTCAAATATTTTTTCATGAAATAATCGATAATTGCAAATTTAATAATAATAATAATAATAATAATAATAATAATAATAATAATAATAATAATAATAATAATGATAATAATAATAATAAATTTGTTAACACGTGAGAACAAATTTCGCCATTAATCAAAACGCAACCATTACGTATCGTGTATCCTTTGTTTTACATTGATCTATAATACCAAACAAAATACGATGATAAAAGAAAGCGCGTAAGAGAGAGAGAGAGAGAGAGAGAGAGAGTCTGGCGTTATAGCAAAATAACTTGCTACAGGCAACGTAATGATGTATGATGCATCTGTTATTATGACGTATCGACAAAGCTCTATACATGATAGGCAGAAAAAAAGAGAGAGAGAGAGAGAGAGAGAGAGAGAGAGAGAGAGAGTGTACCACGTTCTTCTCTTCTTTTACATTTACTCTTTCGATGAAGCTCCTTTTCACTGTAGCATTAAAATACGAGCGCGATCGATGCCAGCTCGGTCTCTTCGTAATTTAAAGTTATGTCCCAAGTAATACCACCGTACATACTATTTTTAACATGCCGGCTACCTAACGACATCGTTACACGACTCGTCGAGCGTATATACATCGTGCGTACGTATTTACATATATGTATATACATATACGTACATACATACGTATCTATACCTCCTCTCTCGTTAGTTTGTTTAAATTGCGACGACTGAAATGCGGAACTTAATAGGATCAAAAGAAATTTTTCGTTCCGTTCTCTACTCTTCTCTCTCTCTCTCTCTCTCTCGTACTGTGCTGGTGCGTGCGTGCGTATGTGTGTGTGTGTGTGTGCGTGTGCGTGTGCGTGTGCGTGTGCGTGTTGTGTATGCGTATCTCTCATTCATCCCGTTTCTATCATAGCGCAAAGAATCCTTCTCATGATTTTCTCGACAATTTCCTCCCAATGGATAGATCGTGAATTCTTCTTTCATATTCGCAAAAGAAAAAAAAAAAAAAAACACGTTTCGAAATCCTTGACGAATGAATTTTCGGGTGAAAATGAAATTGGGACTGCCGGTACGAGGAAATCAAGTATAACTATTCCCGCATATCTCTCGAAAACGATTAAATTCGCATCCGATAGATCACGGACTTTATCCGGCGAAAGCTCTAATCGTTCGTGCCGTAAATGTCACGGAAAACGTGTGTGTGTGTGTGTGTGTGAGAGAGAGAGAGAGAGAGAGAGAGAGAAAGAGAGAATAGATATACGACATCTATTCCGATTGGTGGAAAACCGAGTATTCTCTCACTCTCTCTGTCTGTCTGTCTGTCTGTTTGTCTCTCTCTCTCTCTCTCTCTCTCTCTCTCTCTCTCTCGTAGTCGGTTACAGTACTGACGTTCCAGTCCACTGTCCAATGTGTATCAGTACACTTAACTTACGACGATATATCGCACGGACTGCTCCGGTGGCCCTGCGGTAAACAAAACACTTGCATATCTAGCCAAGTATCCATCATTCGTACGCGCTTTAACGCATATACCTATGTATTATACTTATACGTATATCCATAGTAAATTCGCGTATCAATGTACGTTCGTACGTACGTGTGTGGTGTGTGTGTGTGTGTGTCTATATATATATATATATATATATATATATATATATATATATACATAGATACATACGTATGTGGGAGCAAACACGGTATAAAAGCGACTATGACGTATTTGTACGCGGCCGACAAAACGCAATATCCAGTTAGCGGCCCGTATATACGAGTAAGTTTCAGCAAATTGAAATGAATGGGTGGGATCAAAGAAAGAATTATTAGGACCGAGGGAGACGAATCACATATCGTCTATGTATGAATGTAGATTGAGCTGTCCGTATGCATCGTATCTCTTTGTACACAAAAGAATCCTATCAAAA
>OU426862.1:6218604-6221104 GCA_911387685.1 Dolichovespula media
AGGAAGCGACGATTCCGAGATTATAGAGAAAAAAAAAAAAAAAAAAAAAAAAAGAAAGAAAAAAAGAAAAAAGAAAGTATCCCATTAAAACGCGGTTATGGTAAGGACCATATCGAAAATAGAAAACTGCCACGTTTCTAACCGAAATGTTACACGCTGTCGCGTCCAATCCTACTCCTTCTTCCCTCCCCTCCCTCCCTCCACCCCTCCTCCATCGTAACTTAACGTTCTACCACCCCCCCCCCAAACTTGTCGTCCTGGACTAACTTCGAAGGATCACGACCCGCTGCTATTGGTTTCCATTCCTCGGTACGTTCACGCGTAAAGAGAAAAAGAAAAGGAAGAAAAGAAAAGAAAAAGAAAAAAACAAAAAGAAAAAAAAAGAAAAAGGGACGCAAGGGGGCAAATTGCCGCCGCGCGATAGGAGACCATTTTTCTTAGGTTGTCGTTCTCTAAGTCGTCCCTGACGGTTGAAAAATTATATTCTCGAGTCTGGTTACGTTCGTTCTCATTTCTCTCCGATTGCCGTCCTTTCAATCCGCCCTTAGAAACACGCGCGCACTCTCTCTCTCTCTCTCACTCACTACTTTTTTAACTTCCATATTTTTCCCTTTCGCGAAGGAAGAAAGAAAGAAAAAGAAAAAAGAAACGAAAGAAATAAAGAGAGAAAAGAGTCAGTAAAAAAGAGAGAAAGAAAGAGAGAGAGATAGAGAGAGAGAGAGAGAGAGAGAGAGAAAACCGTCTCCATCGTGTCGTTTGCGTTTGCGTTTGCGTTTGCGTTTGCGTTTGCGTTTGCGTTTGCGTTTGCGTTTGCGTTTGCGTTTGCGTTAGAGTTTGCGTGCGTATCGTAAGCGTAACGTGCCAAGCCCTCGCCTAATTGTAAGTCGCATACCAATCGTGACTAAGATTCCATATCAAAGTATTATCTTTCCCCCGCCACCCCCTTTCGACCGTCCGAAAAAGAAAAAGAATTAGATTCTGTCCCGTACAATCCTGGACGTGGCATTTGCCACTCCGATAAATTAACGTTTTCAAAGATCAAATAAATACCGCGTAACGCGATATTAAAAGGAATTCTTTTCATTTATACATATTTTCCAACAATCTGGAAGTTATTATAAATCGTTTAAATTGCATTCCACGTTATGTTTTAACACACGATGGAATTTCATTTCGTGCCTACTAATATATAATATGAATTTTATTAATATATTATAAGAACATCCGAGAGTTTCATATATATATATATATATATATATATATATATATATATATAATCGAGAGAAAATACAAACGAGAGAGAGAGAAAGAGAGGAGAGAGAAGGGTGGGACGTGAATGGAACAAAGACAAAATAAAGCAAAATTTTATTAGATATTAACGATCGTTATCGAGAAATACCCGACGGAAAGCCATTATAAGTGAAGCACCAACAGAACGGTATTATATATATATATATGTATGTATGTATGTATATTGATTAATGAAATTTTCTGACGCGCGAAATAGATCGAAAAAGATATAATATATAACCATCGCGATGCTACGTTCTTTCGTGGAATTTTCAGTTACAAAGGGATGATGACGCACGCCTCTTTCCCTCCTCTCATGGGTGGATAAAGGGAAAAGGAAAAATAAAGAAAAAAAAAAAAAAAAAGAAGAAGACGAAGAAGACGAAGAAAAAGGGTTTGTAACCAACAATGTCGACTATCGAAATAATGAAAACGGGTTATGTATATCGATAATCGAAGAAAAAAAATTTTGTAGTCAACGAGGAATTAAGACAAAGGCGAAGATAAGAGTAGGATGAACGACCTAGGCGAGGACAATGGAGTAAAGAAAAGGAAGAATAAAAAGAGGAAGATGAAGAAGATGAAGAAGATGAAGAAGAGGATGAAGGAGGTTAAGAAGGGCTGGCACTCGAGCGTGGTATTTGTTTTAGAATTCCTACGCTTTACCGGTGTTCAAAATGGCAAAGCGTTTGAAATCTGAAACGAATGCGCGCTAATCTTCATCTGGAACGTAAAGAACGCGTTAAATGGGAGGAGAAAGAGGGAGGGAAAAGGCGAACGAGAGAGAGAGAGAGAGAGAGAGAGATAGAGAGAGAAGGCCTCCGGCTCTAGGCCGTTTCGCGTGCTAACGTAGAAAGTGAGCCACTTAGGCACGATTATTAATCATTCTAACCAGCTAAACCCTAAGAATTATTCAAGGTTACCGCGCGTGTCCCTATCCCATATTTCCCACCTAACGAATATGTTTCATTCATTTATGCCTTCGTGTACGAACGCAAAGATTCGTGCATTCCAAACGCAACGACATTTGCATCGATAATCGTCAACCTGTTGTGTTGGGTCCCGTTTGCGGTGCATCGTGTGCCCTTAACTCGCAGCAAAATACGTACACGTACGTGTGCGCCCGGTCTTGTCGTAACGGGGTAGGAGGGTAGAAGGGTTGGAGGGGGTAAAGAAAGAAAATGTACGACGATTAACGACCGTGACGTTG
>OU426862.1:6223604-6226104 GCA_911387685.1 Dolichovespula media
TGTAAAGTTATGAAAGTATGTATAATTCATACGGTGAATATAAATAACGCGATAGATATTTCAACATCGATGAGTATAAAAGGTAAAAAAAATATAAAGAGTACAAGGAGATTGAATCGTCCCTTTAGAAAAGAGTTACTTCTCGTTCTCCATACATCTAATATACGAACCAATATGTATAATAAATATTCTCATACGATGTGGATCGACAAATCGTTTGCCATTGAAGTACTTTATTCTTCAAGTAAATCAAACGACGCGATAGGATGATTTTGATTCGAATTGACACGTTTCGATCGATCTAGATCGCAAAACTTTTATCCGAATATTCCATTTTAGTTGAATCTTAGAATTTGCGTTTACGTAAATAATCTAAATAAATGTATCCTAATCGAAATTTCTTCTAAGACTATGAATAATTCGAAACAATGATTAACGGCATCGTTTTCATTTTCGTTTATACGATATTTCTTCGAATGTTACTAAAACAAAGTATGGACTCGAAAGAAAATGATTACGGGGTGATCCAAAGTTTAACCGATTTTTTTTGGGGGGGGGGGGGGATCGTTAGATAGCACGAGCGAGGAAAAACATTGCGTGAAACATACATGCGCATCAATAGAAGGGGAAATACAACGTTCTAAAAAAAAGAGAAAGAAAAAAGAAAAAAGAAAACAGAAAGAAAGAAAGAGAGAAAACCGGAAAGTACATTGTTGGGATAATAGAAAGTTCTTATAACAGAAAATTCGGATGTTGGAACTTTCGGATATAATGGATGTTGGAATAATAGAGATTCTACTGCATTGTTGAAGGAGGTTGTAGAACAGGTGGAAAAATAAAATAAAATAAAATAAAATAAAATGAACGAAAAAAAGGAAAAAAAAAGGAAGGAAGAAAGAAAGAAAGAAAGAAAACCTACGGTTATACGATATCGCATTAAATAAAAGTTGAAAATTAAACTTCATAACAATAATTCCCCGAGATACGGTATCCCTTCTCGAATGATAACGTAACGACGGTCAAAATATCTCTACTCGAGGAATTATCTCGAGTCGCGTTCGAAAGAATATATAATAAATATAATTTCGTGTTTTTTCTAACAAATTTTTTTTTTTTTTTTTTTTTTTTTTTTTTTTCTTACGCTACGAGAAACGAGAATCCGAGTAATGGATTAACGGGGAGGCGGGAAAAAAGACGCTTGAAAATCTTTTTTATTGAAATACATGCATTTATCTCGATGGACTCTAATAACGTGATATGGCCAGATAGAACAGATAAGATACGTTTGAAATAAAAGTAAAAAAAAAAAAGAAAAAAAATAAAAAAAAAGGAAAGTACTACCGTGTCACGTTTACGGGAAATCGAATACCAATGAAATCGTTAGCTTTACGAAAAACGAGAGAGAGAGAGAGAGAGAGAGGACTAGAGATAAAGATAGAGATAGAGATAGAGATAGAGAGAGAGAGAGAGAGAGAGAGAGAGAGAGAGAGAGGATTGGAAAACAAAAAGGGATCGAACAAAATAGAGGATCCCAGTAATGGTAAAGCATCAAGACGTGCGCGCGCGCGTCGTACACACACATAGGAAAAATAGTTCCACATAGATGTTTTGTCGTCGAGCTTGATGAAAAAGAGCAAGGACGTAGTCGCGATGCTACATCGAATGCGTAGAAAAGAAAATCTCAAATTGCAGTTGGGGGTTTGTCATTATAGTCACATGTAAATCTCGTAGCATGTTAATCGTTCCTGCTACTATCGGTTTCCAATTTGTATTCTCCTTTTTCCGGATTTTTTTTTTCATTTTTTTTCTGTTTGTTTCTTCCCTTCAAATTTCAAAGTGAGAAATATAAAAGGGAGCTTCGCTAATTTGCGAGCGAGCGAAAGAGAAAGAGAAAGAAAGGAAGAAAGAATGAGAGAGATAGAGAGAGAGAGAGAGAGAGAGAGAGAGAGAGAAAATAAAAAGAAAGAGAAAAGAAAAATAAAACTAGAACGACGATAGATCCTGTTTGCTCATGTCAATCGGATCAATTACAAAAAAGCAAACGTTACGACGAAATGAAATACTTACAAAGTCTTTCCGTTTATTTTTTTTTTTTTCGGTTCTTTTTTTTTTGTTTTTTTTTTTTCGATCGGATTGTAAAAGAAAAGCCATTGTTAAACCGCGCGCGCGGCATAGGGTACGCGGCCGAAACGCGGGTGCAATTTAACGTATCCTCGATGGCGAACATGTATGCATGTATGCATGTATGTATGTATGTATGTATGTATGTATGTATGTACGAAAGAGCGAGTTTCTATTTGCGCGAAAAATCCCGATACACTCTGCACGTTTTGACGCATTGGCTTTTTTGTATACCTACCATCGTATGTATGTACGAACACACGTTAATCTGGGTACTACAATGTCGCATTGTAACTATCGCCGTCGTTCAATCGTTTAAAATCGAATACCTTTGTGCAGTTTAGATTATCCTGAAAATTATTCAACTCAGATCGAATGT
>OU426862.1:6236104-6238604 GCA_911387685.1 Dolichovespula media
CTTAGCAAAGTTTCTTCGCAGTTTTTCTTATATAAGGGAACGTTTAAAAATATATATATATATATATATATATATATATATATTTATATAAAAGTGAGAGAGAGAGAGAGAGAAAAAAAAAAGAGAAAGAAAATTAAACACAATGCCTGGCAGCGTTCCAATTACCGATAAAACTGCAATTTTCCTACGGACGACGACGACGACGACGACGACGACGACGACGACGACGACGACGACAACGACGACGACGACGACGCGTTAAATAATTTTACGTAGAACGTTCGACGTTTTTCCTTCTCCTCACGTTTTCCTCCTCCCCCTCCCCACCCCCTCCCACTTCGGCGCGATCCTCGAGAGTTTTCCGCTCTCTTTCTTTCGGCTTATAGGTCAACCCCTTACCGAAATTGACCTCCCACCGTCTCGATCCATCCTTAACCATTTCCCGTATTTATCTATCCATCTATCCAATCTGAAGTCTCTATCTCTTTATGGCTCTCTCTTTCTATTTTCTCTCTCTCTCTCTCTCTCTCTCTCTCTCGTTCTCTCTCTGTCACTCTCTCTTTCTCTCTCTGTCCGGACGGTTTACCGACCCGGACACGGATAGCTCGACAGGAATACCAAATAATATAGGCCAAGCTGAAAGATTTATATCGGACACTGGCACGGTATTTTAGCCCTATTAAAGGCAGTCAAAATTCAACGACCTTGTCAAAAATTGGATTCAACGAAAATCGAGCGTGGACGTGTGCAAGTCATACGTAATAAACTTCGTTAGTATCGATCATATCTCTCTCTCTCTCTCTCTCTCTCTATCTATCTATCTATCTATCTATCTATCTCTCTATTTCTTTATTTCTTTCTCTCTCTCTCTCTCTCTCTCATTCCCTTTTTCTCCCTCGCTATTCGATCGGGAGCTAATAGATGTGTCGAGAACATTAAAATAAATTACGCTACCTTTTATTCTCGTTATTGAGTCTGTACTACGACGAATGAACGAACGAACGAACGAATTAAGACGTTTCACGATCCGACGAGTACCAAAGAAAACGTTCGATTTATTTCCTACACGATTCCCGTCTAACAAGTGAAGAGGAGAGGGACGCGGAGGGATGGGGGGGGGGTGCACGTCTAAGGATATCGTTAATACCTTTATCTTAAATATCGTCAATCATTATCGTTCACGCTTCGCGGGAATTCCAAACAACGTTATATTTCGTATTTCGTGAAATCAATTAGACAGGAAAGCTAATCTCTATCATATAACACAGAGATCCTAAATCCCGCGGATTCTCGCTATTTCGATACTCAAACGTTCCCATCCATCCGCCTTCCCCATTATTTCGACAGTTTATTCAGCCGTATCTCCGTACGCGCTAATTTCACATCAGAGATTTCTACGGGTTATTATATCCTTCTTCCCCCGTTTATTACGTATATCCTATATTGACTCTCTATCGCTTTTTCTTTTTTTCTTTTTTTTTTCCAAAACCCTCATTTTACAAAAATTCGATCGAAAATTTCTATGTCGGGGCACACAACGAATACATATATATATATATATATATATATATATATATATATATATATATATATATAAATAACTGTTCGCCCCCTCCATATACTTTGCTTATTCGATAGCTTTGAATATATATATATATATATATATATATATATATATATATATATATATATATATATATATATTAGTTTGGGGAAAAAAAATCCATTATTTTTTCGTTAACGATCACGTAAAAGTATATGTGTATATATATATAAATATATATATATATATATATATATATATATATATCGAATTAGCAAAATATATGGGAGAAATAGTTATCTTACGGTTAGGATAGATTTTCCGCTACCGGAAAAAGCCTTTCAACGGTAAAGCTCGCGAAATGAAAAGCAATGTGGGTAAGAGAGAGAGAGAGAGAGAGAGGAGGAAAAAAAAATAAAAAAGAAGAAAGATATTACGAGTACGAGCGCTTACGCAGGATTTTCGTGGGGATAATGATTTAAGTCTTGTCTCGCTTTCGATGGGATAACGAAAAATAATAAAGAGATAGAGAGAGAGAGAAAGAGAGAGAGAGAGAGAGAGAGAGAGAGAGAGAGAGAGAGAGAGAGAGAGAAAGGAAGAGGAAAAAGAGGAAAGGAAAAAAAAATAAACTCGACCATTGTTCTCCTCCGTTCGAAGAGAAAAAGTAAAAGAGGAAAGGAAGGAAAAGGATAAAGGGAAAAAAAAAAAAAAAGAAAAAAAGAAAAATATGCGATAACGTTAAAGCACGTTCAAACGATCGAACATTTTCGAATGAATTCCGTGACGATCGTAAATACGGCCATTATCGAATATATCAATGGTGGATAAAGGCGGGGAAATACTGTAACGTCGAATTTAAACGGGGTAAAATTTTATTACCGCAATTGCCGTTAAACGCACGGCCTACCATTTCCTTCGTGTTACCGGCATCCGACCTATTATGCGATATTGACGATA
>OU426862.1:6243604-6246104 GCA_911387685.1 Dolichovespula media
AAGTACATTATCCCTGTACTTCATTTTGAATGGGTTGGGATACATCGAGTAAGCCCGGAAAGACGATAAGAGGGTAAACCAGACACTACATATTTTAAGTGCACCCTTGACTGATAATCCGAACTCATTCGTCTCTCATCAGCAACAGTTTACCACGTTCGTGACGAACTTAATACACAATGCCGTCGTCTTAATTAGAGAATATCGCAAAGCGTAAGCTTTATTACGATTAATCGAAGACGATACCAAACAAGATGTATATCCTTTTCTCCTAACTATTTCGCCAATATGACATTAGGAATGATTAATGAATCGGTTGGGAAACGCTAAAAGTAATGTGATACGAGTGACAAATGCATCGACAAATTTTAATGATCGTCGTTGATATCCGATCAAACATAAATATTCTTAATGAAAAGTGTGTGTGCGTGCGTGTGTATATATATATATATATATATATATATTATAAGTCTGACGTTATTAATAATATATACGTATAATATATTTAATATATATACATATATATATATATATATATATATATATATATATATTAACGTATATGTATGTCTTCCAAGATAACGCGATTCGATTCTCCGCCACGCTCTCACGAATCCCAGTCCAAAGTCCATTAAACGCGAAGATGAGATCGGTTAGGTACTCGAAGCAAATTGGAGAACTTACAATTGAACTGATAAATTGATTTCAGGTGAGGTCGAACGATTACTGCGAGAGTATCGACAAAATCAAGAGCTAGTACGAAATATCGGCGCCAATTACTATCAGATCATCTATCCGGTACAGTTACGGCATCACGAGAAAATGGGGATATCCACGAGAGAGGTCGGCGTTTCTAAGGTAATGTCATTGCGTAGCGACGATTTTTTATTAACACCACCACCCCCTGCGACACAACCACCCTCCGTTGTAGCTACCGCGTCCTTTTTTCCTTTTACTCGTGCGTTTTTATCGCGCGTTAAAGAAAATAAAAGGAATAACGAGAATAAGGAAAGGAAAGGAAAGGAATAAAAGAAAACTATAGAGAGAGATTAACACGAATAACTAATCTTCGCAAATATCGACCTATCGCCCGTGCTCTACGGCTTATCGCGCTTTTCGTTATTTCAGTTTCCTCAAAGAGGATACGGCGAGGGAGGATATCAAAACTCTAGAGGCAGATTAAGAGTAAGTTTTGCGCGGATTAATATACCTCGTAAATTACATTAAACTATCTCGCGTTAAATCGTTTAAAGTGCGATGTTTAAACCTTGTAATATTACTTTTCTCAACTTCAGATAGGAAGGCACTTTCACCGGACGTCTCTCCTGATCAAGGCCTTTAATCATAAATTTCGCCTAGATTTAGAATTAAATACGTAAGTTATATTTCGCCCATGGTTGTTCCCGACAAAAAAAAAAAAAAAAAGAAAAAGAAAAAATAAAAAACGAAGGAGAAAACCGTAGAAAAAAAAAGAAAAGAAAAAAGAAAGAAAGGAAAACAAAAATTATGGGAATAAAACAATTAGGTAGACAAGTGCATGCTACGTGTTGGGAATCGTCCAATAAGATTCTTCCACCTTTTTGATTCCAAATGAATACACGACACGGAAGAGACTTATGGGAGGGGACACCTTAATACATACATAAGTATATATATATATATATATATATATATGTATATATATATATATATATATATATGTATGTATGTATATATCATGCGTTCGAAATTAAACGAAGTAACGTCACTGTTCCAGGCAACTTTTAGCTCCGAATCTTGTACAAAAAGACTTTTTGGTCAACGGCGCAGAACAAAGTTCTAAACAGGTAAAAAAAAAAAAAAAAAAAGAAAAAGAAAAAAAAAAAGAAATAAAAGAGGAACCGCCATCGGCGGTATTTTAATCCGATCGTTATTAACGATATCGCGCGTTATTGTTTTTAACTCGACAAATCGATATATATATATATATATAAAAAAATTACGTCGCATGATTTTAACGTTAGAACGGAGCGATCATTAATAGTCGTCCAAAGCGTGAATAATAATCGTTTTTTTCCCTTTTTTATCCTACAGGAGATAGAACATTGTTATTATCACGGCACCGTAAGAGATTATCCAGGAGCTACCGCCGCTTTTCACACGTGTAACGGTGTCAGTGGTGTTATACATTTAGGCAACGAGACTTTTGTCATTCATCCGTTCTACGGCGGCGATCTGTCGGTCAGTTTCATTCCCATATAAAAAAAGAAAAAAAAAAAAACAAAAAAAAAACAAAAAAAAATAGGAAAAAAAAAAGCCAAAAAAAAAATCTCAACTTTCGTACGTTATACCATACGACGAATCAAACCAATCAATCTTATTTATTAATAATAATACGTTGAAAATAATTTTCCCTGTTCGATGATATCGGAAAAACGCGGGAATGTCAACTTAACGCATTAGGTATTCCCACAAAAGCGAGTGGCGTCATGTGAGCCCTCCTCCATCCTGCCCATTCGAC
>OU426862.1:6251104-6253604 GCA_911387685.1 Dolichovespula media
ATGGAGGAAAATGAAAATTCGTCGATAATCCTCGCTTAACGTGGTGATCCTATTAAAGATATAACGAACGATCGATTTATCAAAAATTTTTATCGATGATATATATCAATCGTCAAGAGGAGGTTAAAAAACGAATCGGAACGAATCGAATCGAATCGAATCGAATCGAATCTAACGGGGTTTTATGTTATCGGAAGTAGCATGTCGGGAGCAGACGAACCTCGGCCAGTTAAACCGAATATACTCGAATAGATATACTGTGCGTCATCGACATCCCTCTGTTAGCCTCTGTCGCCTTTTAACACCACCACTACCACCATCACCACCACCCACTCCCCTCCGCTACCCAACCTATGGGCCGACAACACGTACCCAACACACAACGCCCATAGGACGAGGAGTAGTAGTACATTGTAGATACGGAATATGGAACATAGTCAAGCGACAGCAACGTACCATCGGTACGTGTTAAGAGGCAGCTATAGCTGTGACCCTTCATATACTCGGTCAGTAGGTCTCTCCTCTGTTAACGTTCTAGCGAGCTGCTAACTCGTCGGATGTCGATGATCACCGATCTTCCTCGAGACCTTACGAGTAGTAACCCTGTTCCCGGTTAACAGGACAACCTTTATCGGGAATGATGATCGACCATCATCATCATCATCATCATCATCATCATCATTATCATTACGAATTTATCGAACATTGTCGTTAAATCACTGACCCGGATTCGAGGCTCGCTGGAAAAAAAAAAAGAGAAAAAAAAAACAAAAAAAAGAAGAGTATTCTTGCAGAATACGATTCCAAACGAAATCGTTTGTCCTCGTCGTCGTCGTCCCCCCTCCCCTCCTCCCCACTATATATCCTTCGATCCTCTTCTGCAATCACATTTTTTTCCGTTTTTTTTTTATGATACCGTTCGGTGGGACACTTGTATGTACGTGAACGAATCGTAACGAATCGGTGGTGGACTTTGAACATGTTCAATTTCATTAGCATTTATATAGACAGAGAGAGAGAGAGAGAGAGAGAGAGAGAGAAAAGAAAACGAAAACCAGGTAAAAATGTTCGTGTAATTAATTACTCACAAGTTTCCAATACTATTATCTTGTTCGTTCATACGCTTTGTATTATTTTTTTCTTTCTTTCATCCCTGCAACCACCATCATCACGACCACGACCACCACAAAAACAACAACAACAACAACAACAAACAATAACGACAACGATACAACAAACAATACCATATAACGACAGTTACGTGCACGCGGCGTCATTTGCCGCGAATCAACGAACGAGTGCGATCTCCCGGAAGTTTGTTCCGGGGAAACGGGCCAATGTCCACCGGATGTTTATAAGAAAAACGGGAATCCATGCTCGAATAACGCCGGTTACTGCTTCAACGGCGTCTGCCCGGCATTGAATCTTCAATGCGAGCAGGTTTGGGGCTATAGCAGTACGGCGGCCGACAAGCAATGCTTCGTACAGTTCAACTCCAAGGGCTCCATCAACGGCCATTGCGGCACCGACGCTTCCGGTCATTTCGTCAAATGCGAGTCGGAGTGAGTATAT
Source organism: Dolichovespula media (assembly GCA_911387685.1). NCBI lineage: Eukaryota > Metazoa > Arthropoda > Insecta > Hymenoptera > Vespidae > Dolichovespula > Dolichovespula media. The sequence continues at coordinate 6,252,677 of OU426862.1, forward strand.
CCGGCTATAAAAGCGCGCCCCTCCCCTCCCCCCCCCCCACCCACCCCACCCCAATGTGTTCGTTGGCCAATCGAAACAATGCACAAGGCTCGAGGAACAAAAAAGATTTTTTACCCCGAACGCTCCGGCACGTCGGTATAGTTCTGAATGGCCAACAGGCTTGTGCATGAGGTCAACGTGTGCAGGTCATTCGATTTTTCAACGAATACGTTACGGCCCTTCTTCTTTTTGCTTCCTCTTTCTCCCTCTCTCCTCCTACCCCCTCTCTCCCTCTCTCTATTTATCTATCTATCTATCTATCTATCTATCTATCTATCTATCTCACCCTCTTCCCTGATTGTTTTTTGCCAAGCACACGTGAAAGCGCGACGGTGTTACGTAGCGAAGGGAACGGAAGAAAAAACCCCCCCAAAAAAATGAAATGAAATGGAAAAAAAAAAAAAAAGGAACGAAGAAGCCAACGACGACGAACGAATGACTTTTTATATATATTTTTTTTTTTCTTTTGTTTTCGAAAAGGAACGTTGATCGTTAAACGTTTTCGCAACACTCCTCTATTTTTTTTTTCTTTTTTACTTTCTTCCTCGTTCCTTTTCTTTCTTTTTTTTACCTTTTCCTCCCCTTCGCGCTATTTCAAATTTTTCGATACGTACGTATCATAATGACAAGAGAGAGACGATCGATCGTATTCCGCGAAATAGGGTAAAATTGATTTTTTTTTTTGTTTTCTAGTAACGTTCATTGCGGATCGCTTCAATGTCAACTTGGCTACAAGCAACCTGTCATCGACGGAATGGACGAACTTTATTCCGTAACGCATATAACGATGAAGGGTCAGGAATACGAGTGCAAGTACGTATTGGGGAATGGATCGAAGAAGGGATCGAAAAGTCGATGATTATAATATCGTTTCTCCTCCCCCCAACCT
>OU426862.1:6258604-6351104 GCA_911387685.1 Dolichovespula media
AATCCTGGTGGGTGTGGTCAAAGGCGTCTTCATTTCTTTTGCACTAATGGCTGTTTGCTACAGGTACAGTAGCAAATTACTTCCAAGTGAGAGCCCACTGAGCTTCAAAGCTTCAGCTGAGTGGGTTCGATCCAACGCCTGTCGTCGTCAAGTAATTCGTGCCTAGCTGGATGATGATGATGATGAGGAGGCATCGCACGCGGCCGTCAATTATTATATGCTCTCATAATATTGATTCATCTTAGCCTAATTTAATCGGTGTTCACTTATATACATACATATATATACATACATAAATATAATATACATTCATACAAATTATATTGATATTGATATGTATGTTATTTGAAAGAGAAAAGAGAAAAAAAAAAGAAAAAAAGGAAAGAAGAAAAAGGAGAAAAAGAAAAAGAAAGAAAAGAGACAAAGAAAAAAGAAAAAAGAAAAAACGGAAGAAAGAATGAAAGTAAACTAACGTATCATCGATGGTGTATGCTCTATATCTGAGCGCACGGCATATAGTTGCGTTAAATTAATCGTAATCATTTATATTACGCTGCACGAGTAGGGATATTTTCTTCTATTTATCTAATTAACGTCTGTCGCGCAACGAGGGATGGTGGACGCGATAGGACGATCAGATTCGAGGTCGAAATGAAATTTGTCGAGAATATCGTCTTTCTCTCTCTCTCTCTCTCTCTCTCTCTCTCTCTCTCTCTCTCTTACTCTCTCTCTCTCTCTCTCTCACTCTTTCTCACTCTCTCTCTCACTCTCACTCTCTCTTCTCTTTCTCTCTCTCTGTCTCTCTCTCTCTCTCTCTCTCTTCTCTTCTCTTTAATCGTATTTTGCAAGTCCATCCTCTCTAATTCTTCTTCTTCTTCTTCATCTTATTCTAATACTACTAAACTATTAATACTACTACTACTACTAATACTACTACTACTACTATTACTACTACTACTACTACTACTACTACTACTACTACTACTACTACTACTACTACTACTACTACTACTACTTATTTTTCTTCTTCTTATACTTCTATCTTATACTTCTACCACTACTTCTCATTCTTTTTCTCTCCTTGCACGATACATCGATTTTAAATGCCTTCATGGAAAATCACGAATCTAACGTTCTCATTCACGATTTTTCACTTAACAATCGATCAATCGAAATACGCGATCTCGCCGTCCCTTAGAGTGCGATATCTAGACCTAACACCAATTATTGTAACGCCAATGTGCCAGCTGCTTGTATGCCCTATGAAAGCATGAAAGAAGCTGAATTTTTCGTATCAATCGTAAATTCGACGAGAATGATTTGTCGATAGAAAAAGGAACGAAATTGAAGAGGGGGAAAAAATTAATGGGGCGGACGGGGAGGGGTGGGGCTGGGAAGGACGGGGGAAAAAATAATACGTTTGCCATTACCTCGATGAACATTTTGTCGCGTCTAAATGAAAAATGTCGTACGGTCTGTTTAATTTGTCGAATTAATTTTTTTTAAAACGTCTCAATCAAATTTATCGTAACACGAACAATATCGATCTTTTTTTTTTTTCTTCTCTCGAACGTATTCCTATCGTCGTCGGTCTAAACGGAACGCGTTATTAATAATAATAATAATAATAACAACAACAACAACAACAACAACAACAATAATAATAATAATAATAATAATAATAATAATAATAATAATAATAGTAATAATAATAATAATAATAATAATAATAATAAATATTTCAACGTGGTTCTAACCAACCCATAGCGCGTTGTCGAGTCGTAGCCGAAAAAAAGAAAAATAAAAAAGCAAAAAGAAAAACGGAAAACAAGCCGGAAAAAAAGAAAATGAAAAGAACCAAAAGGGTTAGTTCGTTTCCGAGTCTTCCGACGGTCAATGCCGCTGATTTCTTTTAAAACGGGCCCGCGTACCATCGACCGAAATCTAAAATGTTGCATTAAATATCATTCACGAGTGTGATCACGTGTGTGACGTGATTAAAAAAAAAAAAAAAAGAAAAAAAAACAAAGAAAAAAGAAAAGAAAAGAAAAGAAAAGAAGAGAAGAGAAGAGAAAAAAAAGGAAAAACAAATAAAAAGGAAAAATAGTAAAAAGTAAAGTAAAGTAAAGTAAAGTAAAGTAGAGTAAAGAAAAAAACGATAATGAAAACCCAAAAAATATGTATATGTATATGTATATGTGCTGATACTGGCTTCTCTGTTTCTTGTCTGTTTCTCTGTCTGTCACTGCCATCTCTGTCTGTCTGCATGCTGTGGGACGCTCGGATAACCAAAAACCACCCACATACCGCACTACGTAAACGATGGGTATCTTATCTTAAATCTTCTCATAATCATCCTCGTGATACGACGACGATGATGACGATGAAAAAAAAAAAAAAAATACTATAACGTGACGTGCCTGTGACGATAATGAAAAAATGAATGAATGAATGAATGAATGAAACGAAAAAAAAAAAAAAATTAATAAATCAAATCAAATATAACGAAACGAAACAAAAACGAACCGTAAACCGTAATGATAATTTAATTAACGAATCGTCACAGAGAACTACCACGGCTCTAACACTGTATTTTTAGTTGGTATGCTCATGTCGGTGGTAGGGGGTGTTTTCATAGTATTTGCTCTGATGGCTCTCTGCTACAGGTCAGTCGTAGTACATAAAAACTTCTCCCTCTGTCTCAGGTTAGTGTGCAGATACATACACGTAGAACTTTTTTGTATGCCTCTCTCTCTTTATCTATCTATCTATCTATCTATCTGTCTGTCTGTCTGTCTCTATCTGTATAACTATCTCTCTTTCTATATTTTTCTTTCTAACAAGTATATATATATTTATTTATATGTATAATACAGTATATATATATAGAAGTATATAAATATGTGTGTGTTTGTGTGTGTATATATATACTACATGGTACGTCTATAGATGCGTACGCTAACGCTTATATACACGTACCGAGTGCTATAGAATTTATTATTTTTTTTAACTAATCTCGCTTATTGTTCCTACGTCTTTTTCTTCCTGCCACAATTTTTGTCTTTCTCTCTCTCTCTCTCTCTCTCTCTCTCTCTCTTTCTCTCTCTCTCTCTCTCTCTCTCTCTCTCTCTCTCTCTCTTTCTCTCTTTCTCTATCTCTCTCTCTCTCTCTCTCTCTCTCTCTCTCTCTCTCTCTCTCTCTCTCTCTCTCTCTCTCTCTCTCTCTCTCTCTATATATATATATATATATATATATATATATATATTTCTTTCTATATTTTTCTATCAAAAATGTTTATATTATATGTGTATACGTAAATAGGTTTGTTGCTGCATATATTATTTGAAAAAAAAAAAAAGAGAAAAAAGAAGAAACAACAAAAAAAAACGCGTAATAATTTCCGCGCTAACGCATAATTGTCGATAGGAAGAGCCATCGAGTATCGACGAGAAAATAATAATTTTCACATTACACGATACTTAATGACAGTCGTTTTAATATTCGGGAGAGATAAATAATTTCTCGCGTACTTTTCGAGGGGACCATTTTATTCGGGCTTTTGATCATCCGATACATAGATATCATCGATACACTCAATCTTAATCAAACCGAAAGCTCATTTATTTCGTCATTATAACGATCGCAAAGCACCGATCGCGATTTTCGTATTGATTGTGAAAAAAAAAAAAGAACGAAAAGAAAAAATAAAAACAATAAAAAAGAAAAAAAAAGAAGTATGATTCGTGCAACGATGATATATCGCGAATTCTTTCGCTTGTAATAATATATATATATATATATATATATATATATATATATATATATATTATGTGTACGTATGTATATCGGTTTTTGCAAGTAAATTAAAGCTTTGCCGATCAATAAACCATCAACCGATATCCATTTTCTAATAGATTCGTCGTGCATAGGTCCGTCGATATAATAAAACACGCGTAACCATGATAAAAATAAATATTTATCGAACTTTCATGACGAATATATGTGTATCGGGACGAAACTTCGTCAATGATTTTCATCATTCCGTGGTATATCGGGTAACGGTAAACACCGCGTGTGAACGTGCGATTCTTTTTGAAACGAAGCGAATGTGTTCGTACGAAATCCCATTCGTACATACATACGTTCGATTTTACGTGAAAACGCGAAAAAAAAGAAAATATATATATATATATATATATATATATATATATATATATATATCGTGTTATTATCGTCGTCGGATCGAACGTCATCGTACGATACTTTCGCGCCGGTAAGTTCTATCGCTGAGAGCGATTACAAAAAAAAAAAAAAAAAAGAAAAAGAAAAATAAAAGTTACCAAAAAAGGAAAAAAGAACAAGAAAAAAAAGAGAAACAAATGGAAACGCGCAACGAAATTGGAAAGAAATGATAAAAACGAGAATCACATCCTTGCAAAGTTCAAAATTCATTCACTTTACGAAGCTTTACCGTTAAAAAAAAAAAAAAAGAAAAAAAAGAGAAAAAAGAAAAGACAAATCTCTCAATGTATCTTGTCTCTTTACATTCTTCTATCGTATAATTTTTCGCCATTTTGGTTAATGGGGGGGGTTACACTGCAGTGGACGGACGATCGCATTAAAAAGCGAGGCTATATATAATACCAACTGCGTTTGTAACAATTGACTGACTCTTGTTGTTTTATTTTTGTTATATTGCATGTAAGATAGCCTCGTGAACATTTATAAATACGTACATAATAGTCGTTTTTTAATAGTAGCCCCCCCATCCCTCCCTCGAATTAGTCCGTGCCGTGGTTGGTAATACCGATTAATATAAAATATTAGAGGCGAACTTAGAACGACACGAAATTATTACGCACAATTATCACCGACGTAATACTAAAGAGAAAAAGGATCATCATCATCGGCATCATGTGCGCCTTCGTTCAAGAATTGAGCGGACTCGTCGTACAAAGAAAAAAAGACAAAAAAAAGAGAAAAAAAAAGAGAGAAAAAAGGAACAAAAAATTCCAATCTCGTTTTCGATACCACTTTAGCTTTCTAGATCTCGTAGGATTACAAACTCCTCGACCTACATAGGATTAGGTACACCTCCCTCCCCCTCCCCTTTTTTTGATCGTCGAAAGTTTAATGTCACGAGTAACGACGATATTGGCTATACCCCAATTAGATCAGAATTGCGTTTTATATATTTATATATGCATGTATGTATGTATATATATATATATATACACATATATGTATGTATGTATATGTACATTGAGTATAAACTTTAATTCTTCTCTCTCTCTCTCTCTCTCTCTCTCTCTCTCTCTCTCTCTCTCTCTCTCTCTCTATCTATCTATCTATCTATCTATCTATCTATCTATCTATCTATCTATCTATCTATCTATCTATCTATCTATCTCTATCTCTATCTTTATCTCTACCTCTCTTCATTTCGCTTCCTCGATCTCGTATACGAAAATAATACAAATTCTCAATTATAAGTCATTTCCATAGATCAATTTTATCGATCGGGTGTTTTCATGATTTCAATCGACGCAAAACACCCCGAGGGGCCCCCCACAAAAATTTTTTGGCCCGATCTTCCTTCTTTCTGTATAAATAAATGACAAAAAAAAAAGGGAAAAAAACAACGTACGACGACATTGAGCTTTGCGGCGATAAAACTTCGATCGATCTTTTCTGACGACAAAATTTTTAGACTTATTGGCGAGTGGGGGCCACGTGTAGATGGATGATGATGCATTCCTAGCGTGTGCCTCGACAAAAGTTACGAAAAGGAAGAGGTAGAAGAAAGAAGCTAAAGCTAGGGCGAAAACGAAATCACAAAAAAAAAAGAAGAAAAAGAAAAAAGATGAAAAAAAAGGAAAAAGCAGAAAAAAAAATGATAAAAAAAGAAAGGATAGAAGAGCACGAAAAAAAAAAACAGGGATTAGAAGATCGAAAAAAAAAAAAGGAAAAAGATGAAAAACAAAAAGGAAGGACAATGTGCGAACGAACGCGTCAGAACGTTTCATCTCCTTTCTCGTAGGCCCTTGCATGCAGCTTTCTCTTAAAGATCTTTCATTTTCTTTTTCTCTCTCTCTCTCTCTCTCTCTCTCTCTCGTATACGTTCCTTCGCCGCTCTCTCTGTCTCTCTATCTCTTTGTCTATCTGTCTCTCTCTATCTCTATCTCTATCTCTCTATCTCTCTATCTCTATCTCTATCTCTATCTCTATCTGTATCTCTATCTCTCGGCACACTTATAATCTATCAATTTATCGCAGAAGAAAGGGTACCATCCAGAAGTATGACCAGCCGTACTCGAAGAAGCCACCACCAAAAAGTTACACCGGCGTTTCGAGCAACCATCATCCGGAGGAAGCGGCACTCGATAGCGTGGACAAGATCCTTGGATATGGGAGAATGCCTCAGTACAGGTACGACGATCCTTTCGTTGCTTACCCTCTAATTATTACAGACCGATTCGTCCAATACTTTCGCATATTCGACGAGTACGAAGGAAGGGAAAAAGAAGAAGAAAAAAAAAAAGAAATGAAAGGGAGAAGAAAAAGAAAAAAAGAAAAAAGAAAAAAAAGAAAAAAAAAAAGAAAAAGAAAAGTAACTCTCTTTTGTATCGTACGGATATATCGCTGCTTCCCGACGTTAAATGCGTACGTATGCGTCCTTGCATACATACCCTCCTGTGCATACGTACGCAACAGCACGTAACGTTATGTATCGTAGATTCGACGAATGAGCTCAAAGAGAGAGAGAGAGAGGGGGGGGAGAGAGAGAGGGAGAGAAAAAAAAAGGAAAAAAAAAAGGACGAATCTAGATCTAGCATTAACTGATATTTCGACAAAAGAGTACGAGATATCACTCTCCCTCCCCTCTCATCCGTCCTTTCTCTCATTAATTACACTTTCATCGTATATACGTATATCAGTAGATCTATTATATATATATATATATATATATATATATATATATGTATATATTTATATTGAAATATCACTTAAAACGATAGTGCATACCGTCGAACGTTGATAAACCGCTTTTAACATAGAAGTAATTGAAAAGGGGCTGTATTAAAAAAAAAGAGAGAGAGAGAGAGAGAGAGAGGTTAAAAAACACAAATGGCTGAGGGAAAAAAAAAAGATAGCGAGAAAAAAAGGAAAACAACAACGAAAAGTATTTTATACCCTTTGCTTATTTATTTTTCATATCGAATGACCGATCGTGGACGCAGCCATTTCGAAAAAAACCCCTTTCACGTCTGGGGCCGAAAAAGATAAAGAAAAAAAGAAAAAAGAAAAAAAAAAAGAAAACCAAACAAAACAAGAGAAAAAAAACAGAATGTGCATACGCAACGCCCGTTAACAAATTTACGACTTAGCCCTTTAGATGTGCTTTTCGCGACGATACCTCGACGTTTATACTCCACATGCTTCGATATTGTACCTAATTACATGCCTCGATCGTTCAACCCTCGTCATCGTAACCAGTAAACGGTTATTAAAAATAAAAAGATAAAAACACAAAAAATAGTAGAACGCGATGCAATTAGAGCTTCGATAAGTGAGAAGTAAGGGGTGCAAAGGTCGAAAAGGGAGAAGGAGAAAAAAAAAAGAAAAAAGGAAAAATAATTGATAAGAATATAGGAATCGTTTGATCGATTCTCCCGAACACTCTCGTCGGCACTCTTTACTTGTCATTATATCCTCGATAGGTACACGTTTGATTTATATAAAAAAAAAAAAAATAATAAACAAATAAATAAAAAAGTAGAGATTCATATATATTAAAAAAAAAAAAAAAAAAAAAAAAGAAAGAAAGAAGGAAGGAAGGAAAGATAAAATAGATTTGAAGCGTAGGAAGAAAGAAGGAAGAGAAAATGAAGAAAATAAAAATAGGGTAATATATTTGCGCGGCATGCCCTATATTAGTATATTTCTAGCCGCGGCGAGCCCCAGCGCGTGCTGTTTCGGACCCCGAATAACGTCGTCGCTGCAGACGGGCCAAGACTCAAGTAAGTCCCCGTGTGTCTCGCCGCTCGTCTTCATGTCACATTTTAGCCTCTGTCCACGAAATTGTCGAAGATTTTGTCCAATGTTTTCTTTTTTTTTTTTTCTTTCTCTCCACATACATACATACATACATGCATACATACATACATACATATATATATATCCGTGTCAACGGAAAGCAGACCAGATTGCGATTAATCCCGTAATAGTCTCGTTCGCCTGGATCGATCGTTGATCGAAACGAAAAGAGAGAGAGAGAGAGAGAGAGAGAGAGAGAGAGAGAGAGAGAGAGAGAAAAGCAACGAAACGAAACAAAGCGAAGCGAAACGAAACGAAACAAAAAAAAGCAAGATCGAGAATATGGAAAGGAAAGAAAATAAATAAAAAAAAAAAAAGAGAAAAGAAAAGAACAAGTCCAAAGAAAAAGAAAAGGAACGCTTTTAGATTTATTCGGGAAAAAAGATAAAAAGAAAAAAAAAGAAGAACATATCAATCGAGGCATCGCAAAATGTTTTTCATTCTGTTTGCTTATACGCTTAACGCAGCAACTGTTACAATCCCTCCCCACTATTGATCTTGTTCCTCTATAGATCGACCATCGTCTGGTCTGTTTGTCGAATGAAGCACCGTTTTTAATATACCTGCACGGGGAAAAGAAGTACTACGTTCCGATGCGATAGAAAAACTTTAATCAATTTTTTCATCGGTTGATTAAACAAAAGTGATCGAACGCTGCCCCTGCCCCCTCAACCTCCCCTCGCCCTCCGTCCCGTGAGATACGTAAATATTATTGTATACGTCGCGCGTACAAGACGATAGTTACTTTTATCGTTCTTAAAACTTTCAATGTTTAACGTGGATATGTCGTAGAAAAGTATTTGTTTAAAAACGAAAGATGAAATATATATGTATATGTATATGTATATGTATATGTATATGTATATGTATATGTATATTAAGAGTATAGCATAAAAAATTTGCCTATAGCAAAATAACAATAATATTATCGCTATGGAATTACAAAACGTGGACGATACAACATCTGGTCCGAGTACTCTATCGTATTTTCCATATTAATTTCTAACAAGACAATCTTTAAATATCGCAGAACGCGTAACACAGCGCGCTAACACAACAAACGGACAGACAGACAGACAGATAGACAACAGACAGACAGGTACACGGATACGTGCAAGCGCTCGCATATATATATAGATGTAACAGCAAAAGCAAACCACATTAATAGTAGAACATTGTTACATACTTGTCGCATTGCATGCTTAGAACCACCTGTCTCTCATCTTGTCCAATCTATCTATCAATCTAAGCATCTCTGTATGTTCAATTTGCATGAATCGTTACAAACGAATGAATGCAGAGCTGCGAGTATTCCGTATATTTCGTTTCCATTAGCGTTTAATACAAACAATCATTATTCGTGCAAAGATTCGATCTTACCACGGTATACCGTATAGTTCATGGAAATCGGCATAACGTATATTATATACGTAAAACGTATCGAAGCATATCAATTTTGTCTGGTAAAATGTAACACATTTCTGTCTCTATTAATACTATTAATAAATACGCGCACACTAATCGCGTAATCATTAATCAAGATAAACGTTTTATTCTTGGGGAAAGAAAACTCTAGACATATACGTGCATAAGTGCATACGTACATACAGTACACATATGCATACACACATAGACACATGCATACATACATACATACATACGTACGTACACACGTACACACGTAAACCACATCAGTCACGCGAATGTTTGACATTGATATCGAGATACCATGACGTCTTGATACGCAAACAGTTCATGGAACCGGTTAGAATACACGCATTATCGGAAATGCACATTGCCATGATCAAACAGTACAACGATCAAAGTCCATCAAATTTCTAAACCTGGCTTAACGCGTCGGACATGGTCATTCGAAAATTCTAATGGGATCGAAATAGATTCTCGTCGAGTTAAACCGAGAAAAGAAAGTAACGTCCGCAACAGCTGCTGCTGCTAATGCTGTTGCTGCTGCTGCTGCTGATGCTGCTGCTGCTTTTAATGCTGCTGCTGCTATCTGTTAAAGGTAAAACGTAAGTGTGCTAGTCGGTCGAATCGATTATTATACTGGCACACGCACGTTTTGCTGACTATAAGGCCAGCTTCATAAAGTTCTTCTCCTTTTTATCGTCAGCAGAAAGTATCCGTCGACCCATTCACGACCCATTTACGAATGCACCCCGTCTCCCCGCCACTCCCCCCTCCCCCTCCCCTCCCCCGCCCCCCTCTTGGGTGTTAAGCCGACGATAAGCTTCGTTAATTCGTTAAGCTCTTTCTACACACACACACACACATACACACACATATATATACGTATATATATATATGTATATATATATGTATATATATCTTTATTTCTCTCTACGTTCTCTACGTACAATATACATATGAGCGGTCTATTTTGAAAGTGACCTAAGTCCATTGATATTGAAATCGAGATATTCAAGAATTTGCGTTTGAGAAAAATTAAAAGCAACGTTACTAAAGTCAACAAAAAATACTTTACGAACGGACTTAGCTAGGTTTCTGTTTTTTCCTATTTTTTTTGTTTTTTTTTTTTTTTTTTTTTCTTTTAGGACCCTTCTTTTGTCGACCGTAGTAACGTAACTTTTAATTTTGTTTGAAACGCGAACTCTTAAATATTTCAAATCGAATATAAGCGGACTTAGGTCATTTTCAAAATAGACGGCTCATATATCCGATCGATATTAATATCACTGGCACATAAATAATGGAAACTACATTAAACGCTTATATACTGATTGTATTATCTTCGAATATTTTCAGGGAGCACAAACCGCAGATGAAGAGGTGCGACGAGGAAGACGGAGGTACGGGAAGAGAAGAGATTGTCTCTTTCATTGATGTCTCACCAAACAATCTGACAAAGTTGCCTGAGAAGGGAATTTTAAAGAAACACAGTGGTTATGGTATTGTAATACCTGATAGTTGTAAAAACAAAACGTGGGCGGATGACTCACGCTTAACACGATAGGGCCGGCGTGAGAATTTCGTACGGCGGGAAACATGTTCGAACGGAACGTAAACGAATCTGTGGCCCCTGGGTGTGACGCGCGCGCTCGTGTGTACTGGCTACGGCGCAAAAACTTATTATTATTAAAGAACAAAAAAAGTTATACGCGTATACGACCCTCCATACATACTCCATACAATAATGAAATATAAAGATAAAAGGAAGAAATACAAAAGATCGGGTAAAAAAAGGATATATATGTATATATATATATATATATATATATATATATATATATATATATATATATATATAACCCAATTACGTTAATCAACGTTCGACGTATCTCGACGCGTGCAATTATGTCTTCGACGTTGATTAAGTATCAAAAGCCAAGCCGATTTTTTTCTCAATTTTCTTTTTTGAATTCACGAAAAAGAGTTGGTCGATTTTGTATTCTTTCATCAGGCGGGATGGGGGAGTTGGGGGTGAGGGGTGGGACGAACAAACGATCGCTTTGATATTAAATATAATCTACGTAAACTCACAAAGTCTAAACGTCTTACGCCGACTTTATTAAATAATCACTCGTGGAAATTAAGGAGGAGGAAAAGGAGGAAGAAGAGGAGGAGGAGGAGGAGGAGGAGGAGATGATGAAAGAGTTAAAGGAAGTTAGGAGGAAAAGGAGCGAAGGAGTTTGGAGCAAAGAAAAGAAAAGAAAAGAGAAGAAAAGAGAAAATAACGTGGGAAGAGAGCAGAGATGGGAGGGCGAGGGGAGAGAAAAAGAAAGAAAGAGCCGACGTTTCTACGGGGCACAAAATCGATCGCGTTTAAGTTCGAAACATATAAATGCCGTATATAGAATAACTCACGCTGACTCTCCGTGTAACGAGACTCGATAGCCTCATAAAATATAATTTATTTCGTCGCTAAGCTAAAACCGACCTTGCCCGTTGTCCCTTTTCGTTTTTGTCCCGAATAGGTGGTAGAGGCGGAATATCCGAGGTCGAACGTACGTTGAATCAATTGAACGGTTATCACGAGAACATAATCGAGGTATTGAGAAACGCTGGCATACGCCGTGACCCATCGGAGGCACCCTCGGGAAGTGGTAACCTACTCGACAACGAGGCGATACGCAAATCATTGGTCGATTGCGTTTATCCCGATTCTTATTGCAAGGATGCCGACGAGCACGATCACATGGACAACATGGATAATCAGGACGACGATGACATCGACATAGGTTTACAGCCGTGCGGTACGATACGCATACGCACCCTCGAGGATATTATCAAACAACTGGAACGTCATTCGGTTCGTCACATGAGCCCGAGCGGCTCCGAAGATATTAGAATGTCCGAGAGCGAAGGGGATCGTCATTACAGACTCGACTCATCCGTCTGTAGCGAATCCTCTCAAGGGTAAGGGCTCGCGCGATTTACGCGCGCGCTTTGCCGCCAACGCTTTAACTCGTCTTACGTTTTATATATATATATATATATGTGTGTGTGTATGTATATGTATATATACGTACACATATACACATACACACCTATAACTATATAATATATATGAAATATACATATATAATATATATATATATATATATATATGTATGTATATATTTACTTTTGCTTCTTTCGTATCTCTTTTTCTCTACGTGTGATGAACATAACGTTGCTTCTAACTCGGGGAAAAAAGATCAATCGTGTGGGAATTTCTCTGAAAAGGTAGTTTCTATTTCCTTCTTCATTGGATCAAAATATATATATATATATATATATATATATATATATATATATATATATATACATCAATTTATCGCTAGCTACCTTTTCCGCGAATATATTCCCTCGATTTTTTTCTTCTCCCTCCCTTCTAATAATAATCTTCAACTTTCGAGAAATTCCAATCGCATCACACAAAATTATTTTTTCCATCGTTTCTTTTTTGTTTTGTTTTTTTGTTTTATTTTTGTTCTTCTATCGTTTCTTCCTTTTCATTTATCTTTATAGTCTTTGAATGCTAAATGGAGTCGCAGTAATATACAGAATTTTATCTTCGTATGGGATATTTTGTGTACGATAAAAAGAGACGAGGATGGTTAAAGTTAAAAGGAGAAATTCAGATAGAACTGCATACCTTTATGGGATTCTCGACAAAGGAAAGATTCATTTTCGTATAAATATAAACTTTAATCATTCTCGTTCTCGAACGTAGCCACTTCCGGGTTTCCATAAGACGACATCCGAGATAGATATCGTTAGACGCGTTGTAATTTTGCGAGAGCCTGTTAATCTTCTAAAAATATTTTGGTGTCTTTCAAGTTCTTTCAGCTTACTTTGGCCAAACTTTAATGTTAGTTACTGCAAATGTGTGTGGGTTAGAGATTTCTTCCATTAATTAATTTTACGTCGTAAGTGTATCCGCAAAAAAACGATCGCCAGTAACACCGCGCCCGTCTTGTGATTCGATCGAAAAAAAAAAAAGAAAAGAAAAGAAAAGAAAAGAAATGAAAAGAAATGAAAAGAAAAAAAAAGAAAAGAAAAGGAATCTCTTCAAACGAAAACAATCAATTCGCGGCAATGAATCGACCTCGCAATCGATTTAATTTTGTTTACACGAATAACGACCCACCACCACACGCTGGCATTAATTTCACTTACGTCACCGCTTCGTACGTTCTTGCCCGTTTCATTTTTCCTTCTTCTATCTTACTATGCTTAATATACATTTTTTTTAGACAACATAAATAAGACCATACGTAATCCCGAGAATAAAGGGTATGATCGGCCATATTTTGCGTCGCGAAGGAAAACGTCAAATATGCAGAGTCTGTTTATACCTTAAAAAAAAAAAAAAAAAAAAAAGAAAAAAGGAAAAGAAAAGGGGAAAAGAATCTCGCGATTCCCCCCCCCCCGTGCCACCTTTCCCCAAGTCCCAGGCAGAACAAACAGTTCCACCCCCAACACCACCCTAACCCCTCTTCTTCTTTTTCTTACGTTACGAACGAAACAAACGCGATATTTTATGACGGTTAGGTAAGAACGTGGTACAGTTCAGACATTATGAAGATTACTTATTGGATTTCCTGCGTAGAAGCAGAAGGTGTAGCCGCGGCCGAGACGATGACCCTAGACTCGTCTATGGTAGATACCGTCAGCCATCGTCTCGAAGTCCTTACGGTACTCATCATCACACTCGTCAACACACTCATCAAATGCACGAGGAGGAGGGTATCTATGAAACTGCCGATCCCGACAGAGGCTCGAATACTAGGGGTGAAACGCCCGATAGTGAAAGGTATCGCAGACACTTACAGTACGAAAAAAATTAAAAAATTAAAAAAATATATAACAACGTCACGATAATAATAAAACATACGAAACGGGCTTTCTTTTTTTAGTGAAATATTCGCAGAGTAGTTTAATCGATATCATTGGAAACCTCGACGTGTTCAGTTGGAAAGATATCTCTCTCTCTCTCTCTCTCTCTATCTATCTATCTTTCTTTCTTTCTTTCTCTATATGTGTATATATATATATGTATATATATACACATATCTACTATCTCTCTGTGATCCCTTCATTGTAATTCCCATCGTAATTCCTATCTTACGATATTTTTGTCGCGAGTCCCAATTCAAATATATTAATCATGTATCAACGTGCATTCAGATAAGGATCGGTGCATGGACAAAACGATTATTATTAATAAAAATATAACAAATGTGTACCGTTAAAATCTATCGCCAAATTGAATATATGTGTCTACAATGAAAGCCATATGAATGATTGTTCCACCCGGCTACACCACGCGGACACGGACCACGCGCGCGCGAACAAGTAAACGCAATTAAATATAACGATAAAAGGAAAGAGAAAAAAAAAAGAGAAAACGAAAAAAAAATTGTAACGAGACGAAGGAAAAAAAATAACACGCCAATAGAGATAATCGATTTTCGATTGACTCCCCCCACCCCGATATAAATACCTCATTGATGACAAATGATGATGATAATGTTGGTCTTACACATAGAATTCCTGATATTAACGTATATTTACGTTGCTCCTTGCGCGTCAACCGTTTCGTTTTAACAAATACGACAACGATACGTCGACATGTACATTGATCGCGAACGAAATGAACGATGAATCGAAATAACAAGGATATCATATATATATATATATATATACAAAAATCCAAGTATAAATAGACTCGGCATAGTCCTTGTCCGGTGGGAGAGAAAAAAAGAAGAAAAAAAAATAAATAATAAATAAAAAGAAATACGAAAAACAGACAGGAAAAAAAAAGAAAAAACTTTACAGCGTATACTGCGAGTTTATGCATTCTCCAAACTATGTAGCTTTGTTATGTACAAAACGAGGGGGGGGGGCGGCTAATTCGTTCGTCGAAAATTAATTAGCAGCTTTCCGACAACAACTTTCCGTTAATTTTTCATACGAAGCGAGAGAGAATTGAAGCAGGAACTAAAGTGTCAGACTAACACACCAACTTTCGCATGCTATATACTACTCTCTCTATCTCTCTCCCTCTCTACATATATATATATATGTATATATATATATATATATATATATATATATATATATATATATATATATATATACATATACATATTTCAGTTGCTTCTGTGATCCGCTGTGAATGTGTAGAGAATATAATATGAACTGAATTAACATTTGCGCAGCTATTTTATCGACGCGTTGGCATGGCTATTATAAAAAAAGTGGGCACCACAAATGATTCGCTACTATTAAAAATATGTTAGATAGATCGAATTGTTTCGAACGAAAAGTTATGACTCGCGGTAAAAAAGAATAGAAGGAAAAAAAAAGAAAAGAAAAATAAACGAATGAACGAATAAGCAAAAGTATTAAAAAAAAAAAAAAAGAACAAATCGCTACGTCGTATTTTATATTTGATATTTATCGTAGGCGCAATTCTCTTCTAATCTCTCTTTTTCTCTCTTTCTCTCTCTCTCTCTCTCTCTTTCTCTCTCTCTTTCTTTATATATATATATTTGTGTATATATATATATATATATATATATATATATATACACGCGTATATATATTTAAAAAATGTAGGACGTTGATTATAGCTCGCACTCATCCTTATCTGAATATTTACCTTCATTGCCAATAAAAACATCTATGTATACGTGGTAATAAAAAAAAAAAGTAGTCGCAAAGCTTACGGCATCAAAAATGGCTATCGATGCTTTCAATGTTCGCTACTGCACCGCGTGATAAGTACGACATTGTTTTTTTTTCTCCATTTTTTATTTTTATCTTTTTCTTCTTCTTCTTCTTCTTCTTCTTCTTCTTCTTCTTCTTCCTCGAAATAAATAATTAACGCTCTTGTTCTCTTGCGATTAGAGAGCAAAGAAGGGAAAAAATAGAAAAAAGAAAAAAAATTAGAGAATGGAAAAGAAGATAGTCCTCGAATCCTCAGGAGGAGAGATATAAAACTTGTAACACCCTAGTGCACCAAAGCAACAATCGCTTGTCCTATCTAACGATAATCAGCATGAACCCGGGGCGGGGAGGGGGAGGGAGGTTGGGCGTAAGCTTTTATACGAAGAATTAGATGCGCAATGACGATCGATCGATCGATCGATCGATCGATCGATCGATCGATCACGTACCAGACCATATATCTCTTTCGATAAGCCTACCACCACCGTCCAAGTTCCGAGGGGGATGATCCTTAAGCTGTCGCGTGTCGCCGAATGAAGACCGTTGAAATACACGGCATTCGCATGCAGCATTAGTGATCGAGGAATAGATCCAATGGGCTCGTGTAATCTTGTTATTTTCTAGTGATACGTTTATTCAAGCTCAACAACAATTAGCCCGGTGGACGAGTGAGGAGGGGGTTCAGCATCGACCACCGCAACAGCCGCCACCACCATCACTTCCCGCGCCAGCCACGGCAGCCAAGCAGTTGCGGTTGCAGCAGCAGAAACACCACCACCACCATCACCACCACCACCACCACCACCACCACCACCAACAACAACAACAACGACAACAGCAGCAGAAGCAGCAGCTACAAAAACCACAGCAGAAGCAGCAGCAACAACAACAACAACAACAACAACAACAACAACAACAACAGTTACAATCACAGCAACAGAAGTCGCAGCAACAGCAACAGCATCAACTGCCCGTGGAACAACTGCCAATTAAGCAGCGTGGCTATTATCCATCCCCACCCTTCAACGACAACAGCAGCAGCAGCAGCGTCCTCGCGAACGACGAGACGACGAGAAGCGCTCAATCCCAAGCGAAAAAGCTCCCTGACGTTCGTGGAATCGATGTTAATAATCACTTGCCTAATATTAACAAATGCCCACTAGACGATAACTTTAGTCTAGATTGTAACATAAATAATGGTTCCCCTAAAGAATTAAATACCAACAACACTAGTGATAACGAAAATACTGCCCTACTGCCCCCTTCGCATTTTCCTGAGTACAAGCATTGATAATTATTAATCGATGACAGATAGTGTCCAAAACATAGTGGTGTGATTTAATCTTGAACTCGCATTTTATACTGAATAGTGTAAATAACGATAAACTATGAATTAACGAACAAGAACAAAGAGCATAAGCATACGCAAAAAAAGACGAGAGAGAGAGAGAGAGAGAGAGAGAGAGAGAGAGAGAGAGAGAGAGAGAGAAGAGAGAAAAGAGGAAAGGAAAAAGAACGACACGAGCGACCGAGAGCCAAGAGGGTTTTATTAGCGGCACGACGGGCGAAGAATACGACCGATATTAAAATTATAATAAATTAACATTAATATCTATATGAAATGTTTATTAATAAACATTAGTAAAACGATTTACTCAAAATGACGAAGTGTTGTGTCAGTTTTCACTCATTTTCATGCGTAAACACCGTAGAGAGAAAATTAGTTTGGATAGTAGTCGTTATTACGAAACATTTCTAATTTGGACGATAATTATCATTTTTCTATGCCATATACATAATAATATAATAATAATAATAATATTAAAATAATATAAGTCAATGAGATCCATTCGATAACGTTATTATTGTCGTCGGGAAATAACGGATGCGTCACGCCATTAACACCATCACCACCACCACCACCACCACCACTACACCTAGTCAAATAAATAACATACCCATAAAAATAAAAATAACATTGCCGTTCTGCATACGCAGTATAATATACATACATACATACATACCATCGAGTACGTAATGTTTTTATAGCCGTTGCCTTGGTATTACCCCCAACGACCGTGAAAGTGGTAGTAAATAAGAGTTTAAAGGGACACTTTTCGACGTCGTATAAAAACGATCAAACACGTGCGTAGCTTAGTATAGATAGAGAGGACTACTGACTGCTAAGCAGGCATTAATCGAGGTAAGGTCACTTTGAGGACTCTGTTCGCGAGAAAAGAAAAACAAAACAAGAAAGGAAGGAAGAGATAGATAGAGAAAGAGATAAAGAGAAAGAGAGAGAGAGAGAGAGAGAGACTAAATTAACAAAAAGGAGAAGAACGAGGAAAAAAGAACAAGGACAAAAAACGGGGATGAGGTAACGTAAAGAATTACGATCTTGTGAAAGTGTACGAACGCGCGTGATTGTAACATGTGTGAGTAAGGAAGATAAGAAAACCAAAAAAAAAAAGAGAGAAGAGAAGAAAAATTAATAAATAAAAAATAATAACGATGAGATAGATAATAACAAATAAATAAATAAATAATATTAATGATAACGATAACACACTAATAATAAAGAAAACGTGTAATGTTATACTTTCTCAAGTGCGGTGATAAACATAAATCATCCGAAGCTGAACAGCAAGCCACCGATAAAGAAGTATCCTCCGGGTAGGACGAATCCGAAGGAGGAAATGGCCGACGTTGTTATGTTTGGGGAACGGAACGGTCTCGACGATTCGTATCGTCCCATTGAGACGAACGATATAATCGAAAACGCGGAGACAATTGTTGTATCGGAGACGGACAGATGTGTTAACGACGTTAAAATGAAAATGCGAAGTCTCGATATTAGCGACCGTAATCAGAATCTAATAGAACCGATTAACGACAGCAAATCGTACGAGCAATTATGCAAAATGATAATAGACCTGGAGGGAAATAATATTATCGAGGACGTTCCTGGATCGAGGCACTTCGACGATGCTTCGGTCACCGACAATCGCGGTGAAGTACCATCATTAAATACGAGATATAGTAATCAAGTGTGTTCGGTTTTTCTATAGCGAATAAATCTGATCGATATATTAGTTATCGTTTAGTAAGAATGATCAAAATCGTCTTGTAATACGTGTTTGCAGCTCGAGCCGGAGAGAGATCATTGCAAAGATAAATGTGGATCGATCGGAGCGACCTACGAAGATATAATGTCGTTTCTGGCTACCCTCGAAGACGGTGATTATATAACAAGAATTAAAGGGGGAAAACAAAAAGAAAAGAGAAAAAAACGAACGAAAAGAAGTTACTTTTTTTACCGACAAAACTATCCACCGAAGGAGTATTAGTTTTTAATAAGTCGAAAAAGAAAGAGAGAGGGGAAAAAAAAGCAAAAACAATTCAAACGATGCGATCTATATATATATATATATATATATATATATATATATATATATATATCGGTAAAAAAAAATTTTTGTATTCCCTTATTATATATACTTCTATCGCGAAACCTAGTGGAGTCAAGTCAGAAATTTAAAGTGCGACGAGAGATTGTACGTTACGTTTTGTACCTTTGTTGTATATATATATATATATATATATATATATATATGTATGTATGTATATGTATATGTATGTATTTTACAACTATCATTTTTTAACAAGCTCACACAAATCGCGCTCGTAGATTATCACCCAAACGGAGCGAACGGAAATCGAACAGTGCCGGACACGATGACTGCGATCGTTCAGGATGTATTTATGAAGGACAAGGTTTCTTCTTATTTAGATCGTAATAAGTAAGAGATAAGATTTCACACAAATTATTAATACTCCACTCTCCCTCCAAATTATTATATTTCTTTCGAGTCGTGTCATTCAACAACTTTCTAAATTGTTACACACACACACACACACACACACACACATATATATATATATATACGTAGGTGCGATCCCATGAGAAATTATTTCTCAAGCGCGTTCAAAGACGACCTAACGACGGCACAGTTACGATTGGAGGAGAAGGAGGCAACGATCGAATTGTTGAAGAACGAATTGAGAAACGAAAGGGAGGCAGCCTGCGAGAAATTGAACATTGAGAGCAAGAAAAACGCAGAGAGGCTCGAGACGCAAGAGAAGAAGTATCATGCGATCGTGAAGAGACATCAAAGGTTTATGGAGAGACTAATCTCGGAGAAGACGGATTTAACCGATAAATGTAATACGTTGGCGCGAAGGATCAAGGAAATCGAATCGAAGGCTGAAAGGGATATGAAAGTTTGTACCGACAGGCATATCGTCGAATTGCAACGAGCCAAGGAACATATCGCGGCCTCCGAGAGGATAAAGCGTGAACGATGGTTGGAGACAAGAACGTCGAAGATAAAGGTTCGTCGTTGATGATCGCACGAGAGAGAAATCGATCGATTTTGTTCTTTAACGTATTAGTTATATCGTCGTAAATGAATACACGAAGATCGCCCGAACAAGTTTATCGAATTTAATATATATTGTGTGTCGTACATGCATACGTTGTTTAACGATTATATATATATACATATATATATATATATATATATATATATATATATATATATATATATATCTGACTACGTAGATATGTAATAAGTGTGCATATAACGATGGATGACATTCCCGCAGGAAATGACGGTGAAGGGATTAGAGCCCGAATTGCGAAGCATGGTTGAACAACATCAGCTGGAGATTCAGGAGATACGAAGTGCTCACGTTAAGGAACTACAAGATTCGGAGCTACGCGTGATACGTCGCTCGAACCAGCAGCTAGAACAATTGCGTTTAGAACTTACAGCTAGTCACGAAAAAGTATTAGCGAGCGAAAAGAATATCCTATGGACCAGGTAGCTAACTTTAAAAAGAAAAAAAAAAAAACAAAAAACAAAAAAAAGAAAGGAATAAAAAAGAAAGAAATAAAAAAAAAATCCACACGTCGTTACTAGTCAATTAATAAATAAATTCGTAATATGATGACGGGGCGTGAATGTTGTGTTGTCAGGTATAAGGAGAAGCTAGAGGAACACGAGGCACAGTTCCGTATGGATAGAATTAAATTCTCTGAGGATTTAGAACGCGAAAGGAAGAGATTCGACGAGGAACTAGCTAAACGCGACACGGAGAAAGATACGATTATACGACAAACGTACACCCGGTTACAGGTTAATGTTTTTTGAGATTAAAAGAAAAAAAAAAAAAAGAAAAGAAAAGAAAAGAAAAAAGAAAAAAAAAAGCATTACGATACGTTGTAATTTATTATAATGCAATACGCGATACTACATTAAGCGATCACGTAAAATTATAGAAGGAATTAGAGGATGAGAGGCTAAAACACCAAGGTGAAAAACAAACTCTTAGGGAGAACCTGCAAAAGGAATGGACGGAATGGTTGGAGAATTACAAGAGGCAACAAATAATAAGACTAGAAAAATCGGAAAATAAAATAAGGGAGGAGAGTCGTATGGAACGTGATAGACAAATCGAGCTCGCTATCGGTCGTCTTGAGGAGGAAGCTCGAGATATGAAAGCGGTAGTTCAGCAAAGCTATGAAAGTAAATTAAGGTACACGAAGGAGGTGGTCGTAAACTTTAAAGAGAAATTATACATCGTATAGCATACATATACAATGATTATGACTGAGTCGATATTGAATACGTTAAACACATAGGATATCCAATTCCATATGTATATTCACATTTGTCTTACGGATACCGATCGACGACTGACCGAAATATGTTAATCCAAGCAACACGGATATTTCTAAACGCGAACAAAAATTCGGTGAATATATCGAAGCGTCGATTATCGGTATCGGTACGCAAAATGCGAATACATGTTCGGTTCTAATGAAAATTAAAAAAAAAAAATAAATAAATTAATAAATAAATAAATAAAAATTAAAAGATACAGTTAAAGTATGTATCTATAACCTTCCCCGAGTGAAATAATTAATAATGATGATAATGATACAATAAAATTGTACGATCGACTAATAAAAAAAAGAAAAAAAAAAAACATCTGTATTATATTCCATCGCGTACGTGGAAGGGCGATATATTCTAATCTGTTTTAAGGTCTGTGAAAGAGAATTACGAGATGGAATTGCATATTGCGACTGATAATGAGAGGATCCATAAACGAGCATTAATGTCGATGGAAAATAAACTTGCACAAATGGAAAATAAATTGAAAACGACGGAAAATAAACTCGAAGAATGCGTAAATAATTTGAGCAATAAAAATGTGGTAAATTTCTAGGCACATCATCCTTTCTCAATTATCGTATAACGACTTTTGCAAAAAGAAATCTCCATTATAACACGATTCAAACGGAATATATAAAGACGAGTATTGTTTTTAGTTGATAGAAACTTTAACAGCCGAAAGAGACAATGCGAGAGGAATCGCCCGGCGAGAAATTGAAGGGGAAAAAAGAATTTTAGAGGAAAAAATTGCTTCGTTGTATCAAGAATTAACGCAAAACAATGCTGAAAAAGAAATGTTAATGTCACAATTGTACAGCAGGTATAATTATATTAAAGTTAATCGCACGGGAATGAAAATGAAGAAATCGATATATCATGAAAATTGTTCAAGCAATAACGATAAACATAAACCTCGTACATTATCGTATTAATATGTTACTTTCTATTTTACTCATTCGAAACTACGATTATTTATAATGAAATTAAAACAAAAAAAATGTTTTTCCAGGGTTAAATTGATAATAACTCAAAAGGTTTTAACTATAAAAAATCTTTCTAAGGAACTCGAAGGAGTCAATGCTAAATGCGGACATTTAGAAAAATTATTGGATCAACAACGAAAAGAATACATTTTAAAATCTTTATAAATATGATGATGAGGTGTGTTAACTCTGTCTCTGCGATTTCCGAGTATAAGGCATCATTAAACGCGACAGGCATCGTTAATTCACACAAATTCACACACCATCAATTCTCATAGGCGATGCATGAAAACCATATAATAACCTTTATCTAAGATGCAAGTAAACACGAACATGTCAGTGGATTGAATTTGTTATGAAAAGATTTTCCAGCGCCGTTGAATGTAGAATTTATTATCACGTGCACAGGGCTATGTCTACATTAAAGAAAAATAGAAGATAAAATGAAAGAAAAGAAAAGAAAAGGAAAAAAAAGGATTATACATATTCGTACATACATTTCAGTATAAGATCTTTATCATTGCTGTATAACATTTACAAGCATGAAATGTCACTGTTTATTTCACCACAATTTTATAAATGTAAGATAAAAATATAATTTAAAACTGATTTTAAATGCAGTCTTTATATTAACTCACGACAATTGTTGATGTAATGCAATGATCTTACCATATCAATGTGAGTAACATTTCGTATTATAATTTAGAATTCGCAGTTTTTGCAGTATCACTATATGAGTATCGGCATTTATTATTACTTGAAAAAAAAAAAAAAAATAATTACGTTACGTTAGAAAATGGTAATTATTTTCCTGTATCTCACGCATATAAGGATTACTTTTCTTTCATCCTGGCAAATTTTAGAATACCATTATTAAGTTTTTCGATAGTATTGTCCCAATACTACGATTTTCATTAATCGTACCACTTTTTTATCCTTTTTTTTTTCTTTTTTTTTTTCATTTTTCATTTTTAATCCCATTTGATATTACATCAACTTATACATCTATCATTATGAAAGATATATGTATCTATATGTACATATTTCTGTTTATCCTTTTAAAATTTGAAAGATATTATAATCTAGTACCACATCCTAATTTTACAACTTTATTTATATAGTGAAATCAAACTTAAAAAGAGTATTATACTACTAAGCTGTTAAGTATAATACGTGAATCGCTTGTCCTCTTTTTTGTTTTCAATTGATATTATTTTTCAATATTTACTCACACACATATATATATATATATATATATATATATATATATATATATATATATATATATATATACATATACATATATATATATATACACCACAAAATAAAATCACACTTTTTTTACTATTTGTACAACATCCTCGTCGCACAAGACATGATCCTTTCCCACTTTTTGTGGCTGATGTTTTACCGATGACCCCCATACTAACGCGCTAAGATATTAATAATAATTAATTTTTATTAATGCTTTAAAACCAGTGAATATATATATATATATATATATATATATATATATATATATATATATATATATATTTATATTTAATAGTTACTTACTATTTGAATTCCTTTGCTATTGATCTATGAAGTTTATTGCAAAAATCTTCTACCGTTCTTCTTTCTGTATTTAATACCACAGGAGAATTGTAATCTGGAAGTTGGCCTTTAGGTTTGGTATAACTGTTGAACAAAGTGATATAAATAGCTTTTAAGAAATTATTACAAATATTGTTTAATTGTTTGATTATTTCAGACTTACATTCTAACAAGTTGTAAATAATCCCACATCTTCTCCAACAAATCATCAAAATTCCATTTGTGATGAGCAGAAATAGGTACACAATGTGGTATTTTATATATAACATCCAATTCTTCTATACTTATTTGATCTAAAAAATAAAAAGAAGAAGAGAAGAAAAAACAATGCAATTTTTTACAGGGTCCTCGCCCAAACATATTCATTTATAGAGATATTATATGTTTCATAATTACCGATTTTATTCAACAAATAAATACATGGTATGTAAACTCGGTTCCCTTCAATGACATCAATCAAATCGTCCGATGTAGCATTATATCGTAGATTTACGTCTCCATTGTAAATTCTGTACTCTGCCAGTATGGCCTTGACTGACTCTAAATCAAGTTCTGATTGTGCACACTGGCAAACAATGCAACTGCCTTAGTCTTTCTGTCAAATGCCTGTCTGGTAATTATGTTAAATTTATTGTGATAATGTTAAAAGGTTACACTTGGCTCATTCCACTACAGTGATCGCATAAATAATCTCAAGATAACATAACTAAAGCTTAGGTTATACATCGGGTTATTTCACTAATTAACGAGCATACTAAATTTGAAATTTTTTTAGTACGTATTATAGTAAAACCAATAAAAGATATGTAAAAAAAAAAAGAAAGAAAAATAAGCCACTGCCCCTATTACTTAATGTTAATCACTACGGATAAATATATAGATTAAGTTAAACAATGTTTTTAACAGTGACTTTATATTCCTAAGGATTATATCAAGTTAATTGTTAATTGTTAAATATAAAAATAGAAATAATTGTCTATATATCCTTAACATCAGTTATGTTTTTCAATGATTTTACTTCCAAAAAAATGTTCTTTCTGCTACAAAATATATAATAAGAAAAATAACTAATAACAATAAGTAAGTATATATATATATATATATATATATATATATATATATATATATATATATATATTGATTATATTATGTGAACTTACTCCTGTGTGTATACCTTTCATTACTTTTTTTGTTATATTGCATTTACCATATATGTAAAAATATGAATTTTATTTTACCGTGGTTTGCAAGTTGACACCGCCCTTTTCTTTTTTCCTAAAAGTAATATTAGGTGGTTGTTTGTTAAGTCGTAATCCAAAACCTTCCAATTCGTGTTCTATCAAACGCTTATGTCCCAACGGTTTGAGCACATCCAAAACAATAAAAATCAAACTACAAGTTCTAGCTACAGCTATTACTTGTCTTCCACGACCTTTTCCATCTTTAGCACCTTCGATAATACCTGGTAAATCCAATAACTAAAAGAAAAACGTTATTATACTATTTACATTTATTCTTTACAAATTAAATATTTCTCTTGTTCATGCAATATAATTTGAATTTTATGTTCACACATAATACCTGTATTTTTGCTCCCTTATATTTTATGCAACCGGGAACAGTAGTTAAAGTTGTAAACTCATATGCTGCAACTTCAGAGTATACACCCGCAAGCGTACTTAATAATGTTGATTTACCAACAGAAGGAAAACCTAAGCGATTAACAAATTTCATTTAAATAATAAATTTTATTAAAATCGTATCCTATATATACGTGTGTGTGTTTGAAGTTAAATTTGTTAGTTAATTATGTGGGTTGTGTTACAAAGCTTTCTATTATCAGATCTATCAATAATTGACATGATACGGATCACATAAACGAATTGATATAATTAAGAAAACATTAATAAAATTATTGAAAAAACACACCGACAAAACCTATCCGTGCATCTCCAGTTTTAGCAACTTCAAATCCTTGTTCTCCACCGCCGCCGCCTCCTTTAGGTGTTATAAGTTCGCGTCTCAATTTTGCTAATTTTGCTTTCAACAAGCCTAAATGACCAGACGTAGCTTTGTTCTTTTGTGTACGTGCCATCTAAATTATAATCAATATATATTTTTCTTTACTCTTTCTATTACCCATATAATATACATTTCGATACGACATCAAATTGAAAGAATTACATACCTCTGCTTCGATCGAAGCAATTTTCTCCAATATCGTACTCATTTTGTCTTATAACAATACCACTAAATTTATTTACTTCACAAAAAATTATTATAAAATTGTACTTTGTGCAGAGTTTTATATAAAAGTATTATAAATAACCAGAGATAACGACACGTGCATATGCATATGCTACGACCGCGCTTTACAAAATTAGATCATGAAAAATGTGAAAACAGACAGGTTAACTTCGAAACGATTATTTCCATCTTCAGATGGCGTTTCGATCGATCGATCAGTTTGAAATAATCTTAAGGCTGTTCGTTGTCTCTGTTTTTACGTCAACGATGAGTACAGGCCGAAATTCTTTAACTATTTTTATAAATAAGATCTTATATTAAATATGTTAGATTTACGAGCGAGAAAACGGCTTTTTCGAACTTTTGGAAAAGTTTTATTTTCTATGGGAAAAAAAGATCGTGTCTAAAAATGGTGGTTATATTTCGAGAATAATTTACGTTTAAAAACTAAAGCTTCTTCGAAAATTCGAAAAGGACTATGTCCACGTTCAAACTCTCATCTTCAAAATGATACCTCGTTCATTAAAATCGTTCGAAAATTATACCTGGACTCACAGTTAGCGTAAACGTTGTCTTCGATATTTTTCGTAAGTAAAAATCTCCTATAGTGGCGCCTTTTGAAATTTGCAGCGAAAGAGAAAAGCTCCTAACCCCACCAATGGCACAATAAATTAATATTCGAACGATGGTACATTCGTTTAAACGTTACATGCCTCGTAATGCACGTCAGATGTAAAGTAATTTTACTTTAACATTTCAATACAACTAAATTTTAATCTCCGCGTCGTAGATTACACGTAATATCAACAAACACGGATCTTCGATTGACTTTGATACTTATCGATCCAGTCTTCTTTCGTATTCCGACGAGTAAATATCGACTATCTCTCCTTCCGAGCGTCTAAGATCAAAATATTAATATTCTCGAAAATTTTATTATTATTTAAACTACGCATAGTGTACACGAAGTACAATAAACTAACATTTCAACGATAATACATTCGTTTCAATATTAGATAGTTCGTAAAACAGGTTAAATGTAAAATAATTTAAATTCGATATCTCCGATTGTCGACTACGTTTAATATCAACAAAAACGATTGTTTCGTTGGTTTAGATATTTATCGATCCAGTCTCATCTTACATTCCAACCAATAAACATCGTGGGTCCCTTTTTCCGAACGTCTAAGATGAAACAATTTGTATAATCTTAACTAAAAATAAAAGATATACAATTTTAACAATTGACCGACATTTTTTAATTAATCTATCTTCAGTAAAGTATAATCTGTTATATGGTTTTCTTTTTTTTGTCTTTTACTTTTTTCAGTTATACTTCTATTTTTATTACATAGAAAAATTTTTATAGCGCGCTAATTCAATCGTTAAGTTAATTTTGAGAGGAGGACAAATTTATATAACGAAACGATAAGCATATAGTGAGAACTATTTCCCTATTGTGTTTGTAGTTCATAACTGTCGCTGAAGTCACTATATATATATATATATATATAGTATTTAAAAACTGTAATAACGAGATGTAAATAACAATTAACTTCCGAATAAATTTCAACACTTAACGTTTCTAATCAATGTAAATGAACGTAAAATATCGCAGTTTTATTTTTAGATTATTTTTTTTTTTACAACTGACTCGATTTATAATTAATTTTTATTTCTCTACCGAACTAACCTTATATAAAAGAAAAATGTAATAAAATAAAATATTTCACATATATATATATATATGTATAATTTTTTCGACGGAGAAAGTAACTAGTTAGACCACTGCAGCGCACCTAGCAAACAATGGCATAATTAAACTTTGATATGACTACGTGTATGAGTTTCCCGTAAAGTTTCATAGTAATATTACTCGTATAGACAGTGTGTACTTAGTGTGCAACAAAGGCTTGCAGATGTTAGAGAGATGTTTAGTAAAGAATTTTATTAAATTTTTAAATTCTTAATAAATTATAATTATTTTATGATGGAGAATATTAGTGATAAGTTTTTTTACGTGTACAGTTCTTCTTTAGATACGAAGATCCAAATTAAAATGTAAGAATTAATTTTAAATGGATTAAAGATAGAAGTGTCAGTATCAGCTGGTATTAAATAACCAATAACAGCTAGTAACGTTATTCCTTTTTGGAATGAATGCGAAATAACGACATTAATTATAATAGCTTAATCGGATTTCGTCTCTTAATATATATGATATCAATATCTAATGTAAAATTTATTTACATGGGACAAGTGTTATCTTTTAAAAACATTTGAGGCTTTCATCTGATTAAAATACAAACAGATGCAATGTATAATTATTTTCCAGAGGTACCTTGGAAGGCAAAAGACAACGACCTGAATATGATAAATTACTTCTTGATCCGATGTTAAAATATTCCGGTTTATATGGTGCCAGTGGTGGCAAAGGAGATCTAGCAGCGTCTCTACAAGTATGGGCTGGTGGTAGACCATTAGCTTTACCTGTTCATACGGCCTACAAACACTTCACATCACGTTGGAAGTAATTAATCTATTAACATTTATATTTATTATATATTTTTTGTCATATTAAATATTTATTAATATTTGTAGCTGGAATCAATGGGTTACTTTACCCATTTCTTTTTCTGATTTACCGCGAGATGCTCATTTATGTATAAGTTTATATGATTGTGCTGGACCAGGTAGACAAGTACCAGTCGGCGGTACGACAATATCTTTATTTGGAAAGCATGGTGTTTTTCGTCAAGGAATGTTAGACCTTAGAGTATGGCCTGGTGTAGAAGCAGATGGAAGTGTTTCTACGAGTACTCCAGGAAAAGCCAGAGATCATGGAAAAGAACAAATGCAGCGTCTTGCTAAGCTCGCTAAAAAACATAGGAACGGTCAAATGAACAAAATCGATTGGTTAGATAGATTGACATTTAGAGAGATAGAATTAATAAATGAACGAGAGAAAAGAGCATCCGAATACCTGTACTTAATGGTAGAATTTCCTGAAGTCAGAATGGATGGTATACCGGTATGAAAATCGTTCATAATTTAAAATATAAACTTCGTTCAGAAACATCGCATAATATTTACAAAACTTTTATATCATTTCAGTATTCTATTGTGTATTATGAAAAAGATGGTGATGAAGTAGTTCAGCACAGATCACAACCAGACGTTGTAACACTTCCAGATTATGAAATCCTACAAGTAAGAAAATTTTAATATAATATATTAGCTTTTCTATCTTAGATGAAACAAAAACAATCCTTGTATTGATCTAAGGCCTTCTTTAGAGTATTACTTTTGTAAAGTCAAAGAATATAAGCACATTTTATGTTTCAGAAAAGCGAAAGTTCGCTTTTTCTATTTTACCTGTGCAATTCACAATCAATTGAAACAAAAATTCATGAAATTACTAAAGAGGTAAAAAGAGCTGTCTTGACATGATTTATTTAGATTTTCTTGTGAGTTGGCCATAATAATTACGAAGAAGGCTTATAAGATGCAGTCTAAAACTTTTATTAGTCAATGCATATTGACCATTATCTAATCTGAAGCCATACTTATTAAGAAAGTAAGTAAGATGGTAAAAGGCTGACAAATATAAATATTTTATTCTTTCAAGTAGAAAAAGCTAATTAATAAATATTTATGAAAATTTTTCTGAGAAATGATTGAATTATATATTTCTTTGTTATTAAACGAGTCATAGAGGTGAATGTCAGGTAAAATAAACTTGCAGCTATTAGCTTTTTGTTATTGTTCTTGTTATCATCATAATGTTATTGTCATATAAGAACTGTATACTCCATTTTTGAAATATTTAAATAGCAAGCAGATTCTGTAATGTAAAACAGTGCTAATTTTATACATTTGAAATAAATGTGTACTGCCATGTTTCCTAAATTATCATGCAAGATCATATAGAATCTATATCTTTGTCCAGTTTATTAATAAGGGCTTTTTTTCTTATTATTTCAGGAGAACCTCGTCGAAGCTAAACATCATAAACTAGCCCGCAGTTTACGTAGCGGTGGTAATACAAGAGAATTAAAACCGACATCTAGTGTTCGTGATGCATTAAATACTATACTGGGATATCCGCCAACAACAACATTGTCTACCGAAGAACAGGACCTTATTTGGAAGTATAGATTTTATTTGTCAAATCAAAAGAAAGCTTTGACCAAATTTGTCAAGTGCGTTAATTGGAAAGTATCAGGAGAGGAACGTCAAGCGTTAGAGATGTTAGCACTTTGGGCACCACCAGATCCTGAAGATGCTTTGGAATTACTTGGGCCGGCATTCACCCATCCAGCTGTAAGAAGATATGCTATCAGTCGTCTAAGTCAAGCTCCCGATGATGATTTAATGTTGTATCTCTTACAACTGGTACAAGCTTTGAAATATGAAGATTTTGAAAGTATCAAGTTTGCGTTTCACACCTTAATGAATGAGAAAGAAAATGAGAGATTCGAAAAAGATATAAAAACCGGAGATTCGACATCAACACCTATTACGGCTGTAAGTGTCGTTATATATTCATATTTAAATTGAAAAATTCTACTCTTTTTCGCACTACGTTTGTTATTCATACTTTTTCTATCTGATGTTATATTTGTCTCTTTGTAGTCAATTGAATCGGATGCTGGTCTATCTACAACAAGCCGAGATACTGTTATGGACTTAACATCATTTTTAATTACTCGTGCGTGTCAAAATTCTACCCTGGCTAATTATTTCTACTGGTATCTATCAATTGAGTGTGAGGATCAGAGCGATCCGGTTATAACAGCCAAACAAGATACTCGTGTTAGAGAGATGTATGTTGCAGTAATGAAGATGTTTTCGACAATGTTAGCTAACGGCAATACTGTCTGGCAAAAGAGAAGAGCTTTCCTTTTACGACAAAAAATGTTCATTGATCAATTGGTATCTCTTGTAAAAGCTGTAGCAAGAGAGAGTGGAAATCGTAAGAAGAAGGCTGATAGATTACGAGCGTTGTTAGCCGATCCGGATCCTGCATTTAAAATCAATTTTTCTAATTTCGAGCCAATACCATTTCCCTTGGATCCTGAAATCTGTATTAAAGGAATTATCCCAGAAAAGTATATATAGGATATATATATATATATATATAGACATATAGATACATTCATATATTCACATATATATATTTTTTTTTTTCAAATATGTATCAAACTTCATTTTACAGGGCAAGCTTATTTAAATCTGCTCTTATGCCGTCTAAACTTACGTTCTTAACAACCGAGAACACGGAGTACATCGCTATTTTTAAACATGGCGATGATTTAAGACAAGATCAATTGATCCTACAGACGATAGCTCTTATGGATAAATTATTAAGAAGAGAAAATTTAGATTTAAAATTAACGCCATATAGGTAAAGAATTGTTTCGTTTTCTTTTTTTATAAATCAATTAATATTAACTAAAAAAAAGGAAAAAAGAGTAATTGTGTTACATTATTTTCAGAGTACTTTCCACAAGTACAAGACACGGTTTCTTGCAATTTATTGAATCCACGACTGTGGCCGAAGTTCTTGCTAGTGAGGGTTCGATTTTAAGTTTTTTCAGAAAACATCATCCTTCCGATACAGGGCCTTATGGTGTTGTGCCTGAAGTGATGGATACATATGTACGAAGTTGTGGTGGGTAAAATGCAATAAGAATTGAAAGATTTAATCATCGTACGGTCACAGATATCTTTTAAATATTGTAAAATTTCAGCTGGTTATTGCATAATTACATATGTATTAGGAGTAGGCGATCGACATTTAGATAATTTACTTTTAACAACATCAGGTATATATAATTTACATGTGTCGTATGTCTAATATTAAGTATAATCCTTTTAACCGATATATTGAACATATTTTGTAGGCAAACTTTTCCACATAGATTTTGGCTACATTTTGGGTAGAGATCCAAAACCCTTACCACCGCCAATGAAACTAAGTAAAGAAATGGTTGAGGCCATGGGTGGTGTGGGATCTGAACACTATCATGAATTCAGAAAGCAATGTTACACAGCATTTCTGCATTTACGCAGACACGCTAATTTAATATTAAATCTATTTTCATTAATGGTTGATGCTAGTGTACCGGATATAGCTTTAGAACCAGATAAAGCGGTCAAAAAGGTTCAAGACAAATTACGGCTGGATTTAAGCGACGAAGAAGCTGTCCATTACGTTCAAAACCTCTTAGATTTATCTGTAACAGCTGTTATGGCTGCATTAGTGGAGCAATTACATAAATTTGCTCAATATTGGCGAAAATAAAAGAAAATAATTTTTAATACGATCGCAAAGACTGTGTTCCTTTATAAAAGCTGCAAATATTTATCTATTGTACATAAATTGACCATATGTCTATAAATAATATAATTTATTGTATTTTGGGATTATTTTAGGTAATAAAGATTTGATAATAATTCTGGATTATGTTAATAATCCTAATTGAACATCGGTATAACATTAAACAATACAATTTTTATTTTATATAACAATAAGTTCATTTTATGAGGATGATTTAAAATATTACGGATAAAGACAATTATAATAATCATACATATAATCTGTTATGTAAATATTTGTATATTTATTTTATCTCTTAGTTACAATCGTGAATCGTGCACACAGTAGAAATAAGAAGGTATTATTGTTAGTGTTGAAAATATCAAATTGTTATTAATATACAAGAACGCAATAGTAATATTCATTATCACTTTATGCCACTTATATTCAATTATTTTAACATGTTAATACATATATCCCAACATACGACAGTATCAGAAAGTTTGATAGAAAACGTTTATTATTTTCATTACCTCTCACACAATATTAATTACTATTCGTAGTATGCGAAATTTTATTTAATTCGTGAATTCATGATAGCGGAAGAGACGTATGTATCAAAAAAAATCAAGACATTAAATAAGAAAACGATAACAATTCAGTCCATTTTTCTTTTTTTTTGTTTGCAAATATAAGCTAGAGATGCCTAGAATGTTCCAATATATTTGAAAAGTTATTTAATATGAGAATTCTTTTTCTCAGATATCAACATAATATGTACATTTATGACGATGGTCTTAAAAACATTGCAGGAAATAAAAATATTGATTTATTCTTGATAAAACAACGCTATAAAGAATATAATATAATTCTTATTAGAATAATTTAGCAAATCTGTCTTGTTCGAGTAGAATCAAACAAATATTGTTCTCTCTTTTACTTTTTACCTTTTTTCATTTTTACAAATCAATTTACTTTTGAAGTACTTTGATGACTGCACAATTAATTGTACAATATGGTCTCTACATATAAACTTTCTATATATCTAGTATACATAAATATATTAAATCTTTCAATTCTTAATGTTGGTATTATACATTATAATAAAATTCCCTCTTTTCGTGCACATTCAACTAATTGCGATAAAAATAATCACACATTCGGAATACATACATATAAATTTAGGTACATCTCAAACATGACAGATTTTCTAATGAGCTCTATTCATCTTTCCTTTACATCACTTTAACATACAGATTACACAGCTGTGATAATTGAAATGATAGGCTTTTTTTTATTTTTCATAGAGATTTATAAGCTATTTCTTATGAAGTAAACATTAAGCTTAATGTGCACAATCCTTAGTTCGCTCATTTTTTCTTAATTTTTTTATATATATATATATGATTGCTCATACTTCGAAAAACTAATATCTGCAGGTATGTTGGCGAAGGTTATAAAAAAAGGACGATCCGTTCATAAATGGATTTCGATTGCCAGTTCAAACATGTTTTATATTGAATAGAACGAAAAAAATGCACGAACATCGATGTAGTTATGTTTCCATGATTATTGCACCATTTATGAACCTGCAGACGAGTTTTCGTTCTTGTTGTACAAACGAAGAATTGCCCACTATAAGTTGACATCACAGAGTAGCAGTAAAATCCTACAATTTGCCTTTATTTTCTTTTTTTTTTTTTTTTGATACTTTTCAATCACGAAATATAACAATGTAAAAATATTTTTCTAACTCTTCTTAATAAGATTCGGTTACATCTCAGATCATGTGAAATGTTTGGATGATAGAAAACATCATCCCATCATGTATTCTAACAAAGTTATACCGCGCAATGAATGGTCTGTGAATCTTACTACTACTCAACGATATTACACATATGATAATAAAATGTTTTGCACATAAATGACTTAACAAGTTACATAACATTTAGGAGAAATTAATAGTGGATTAATAAAATGTCCATCCTATATTGTTTAATGAATCCGTACAATTCGAATATTGTACGAGCGATTTTACACTTTTACATCAAACTGTCACATGGTAAGGTTACGACAATATTGTAATAAAAACCACATTTCTTCAATCATGATCTACAATGTTTATGTACCAAATCCAGTAAACGGATTAAATCCGAGATTTGTGTCTATGTGTGTGTGTCTATATATATGTATATATATATATGATATATATTATGATATACACATATATATATATATATACGGTATATGATATATATGTATATATGATATAAACATATATATATATATATATATATATACGGTATATATTATAGAGAGAGATACTATATATATATATAGATAGATAGATAGATAAGTAGATATAAATTATTATAAGAAAATTTAGCCTTAAATCTAAGCACTTATAACCTTAATATTCTATGTACATTTAAAAATAGACTCGAGTTTATCAATCAATAGCAATAACTCTGAATAGTCTATTTTAAAAAAAGAAACTTTTCATTACAATGTTTTGCGAAATTCTGTAACATTCTGTATTACCTTTCCATAGGCTTAGTGGCTGGTACAGAACTTTCTACGAGGTCATGCCTCTCTATTGGCGAATTGTCCAATGTGTAATCAACGGGATATCGTTCCGAATATGTCGGGGTAGCTTCTCCTTGCTGTCTCAATCGTAATTCGTCTGTATGCTCTTGATAAAAACTTTGCGATGCTTCGATATTCTGTGAATTTGATTGCTCTGTTTTTTCCAAATCATCTGCCGAATAGTAACTTTGACTGGCTTCACCCTCTGGCCTATGACCATAATAACCAGAGGAAACATTTCTACTGGAATAACTTGGAGTTGCTTCTTCTGGCGTGAAATAGCTTTGACTTGCTACTTGCGGATTACCTTCATAATAACTTGGAGTTACTTCCTCCTGCGGATCCTCTTCCAATCTGGAATTTCCTTCTTGATCAACGGATTCGTAATAACTTGCTGTTACTTCTTGATGATGGGTATAATAACTGGAGGGTTCATTTCTATGATCTGTACTTTCTGTAACAAAATTTTGTGACGACGTTTCTTCTAGGCCAGGCATCGATACTGGAACCTCGTAAGAGGTCGAGACATTTTGTTCTACTATAACCTGATCCTCGTAGCTCGATGTAGGTACAGAATCGATATGAGTAGAAGTAATATCTGGATTTAGATTATATGAAGATGTAGGTATTTCAGGTACTCCATTGTCATGGATACTCGTATGTTCTGCCCTAACTGATGTATCAGGTATTGTACTGGATGAAGCAATGTTTAATTCCTCACAAGGTGGGATTTCATACGACGAGGTACTTATAGCACTTTCTTGATCCTGATCTCTTTCTTGATTTTCAGGAGTCTCTGGAACATACGACGAGCTAGCTGTCTCATCTTCATTCAGGCCAGAGTTATTGGTAGAAACGGATGATGTGCCAATACCATCGGTACCAATGTCATTCGATTGGGACGGTATGTTGCCTTCTTGACTAATTTCGGCATCTGTTTCTAAATTATCCGTTATATTTTCTACTTTACCAACTTCATAACTTTGCGTTGGAAAGCTTTGATCATCAATCGCCTCGTTTGTGACAATTCTTCCATCGTGACTTTGCATGAGTTCGTTGAAAGATTGTGTGGGTGCATTTACATTTATCTCGGTGGACGTCTCGTAAGACTGAGAAGCTTCATTTTGTTTTAAATGTTCGAACGATTGAGTTGGTGGTTCTCCAGCAATTGTTTCCTCGTCCGTTTCCATTGGTTCATACGTAACCGACTGCGATGGTTCGCCAGAATTTTCAAGTTTAGACGCAGACTGACTGGGTAAATCTGAAGGATCATTTGCCATCGATATATCGAATTGTTCGAAGGATTGTGACGGCGTTTCCTGATTACTTTCTACTTGACTTTTTCCAAAATGCATTTGAATGTTCCTTTGGACATGATTGTCATCTGATTCATCTTGCGATGATGGTTCATCCGCTTGACAATCTTCCGACGGTTTTACAGCAGAATTATACATTTCTGAATCAACAACAGGTTTCTCTACTTTAATATCTTCTGTGTTAGTATTATCTAATGGTTGTACTACGGACATACCTTGCAATACTTCATCCATTGTATCCGTTTGATTCGTTGTAGTAGTTTGTTTTACAAGTGTTGGCGAAGCAACTTTAATATCAGCGACATCGTCCTTATAAGAAAATTGCTTAAATTTACTTTCAGTGTCTGCTTCTTGGGAGGAAGTTTCCATATCACCCGAATCTGTTACTTCAAATGGCATATGTTCTACAGATTGTACTTTTATATTAGACTCTGATTCTATTAAAGCATTGTTGTCTAAAATAGGCATGCTGCTAGTCATAGAATTTACAGCTTGATCCACTAATTGCATATTTAGTATATTTTCATTATCGGATATCTTTTTTTGTGCAGTAACCGTTATATCACGTGTCACATCTTTTTTTATGTTTGGCTGTAATGTTAGTTCTTGAGATGAAACAGGAATTTCTTGAGATGGATAAATTTCTTCTAGAGGCATTGTAGCATCCTCTGTCTTTTTTAATACGCAAGTTTCGGTTGTCGAAGTAGATGAATCTTTAGAAGATATAGGAACTTCTTGAGAGGTAACATTCATGTCTGACCCAACCGTAACATCTGACATTTGTAAATTTACTGGAGATGTGATGGAAGCTTTAGAAACTAACATTTCAGATACTGGTACATCGGCAAAACTGTGTTCTGTAGAAATTGAACTTTGCATGGATGTAGAAAATTGAGTATTATCTGCATATGTATCATCTATTATGGGCATTGACGGAGTGGTTTGTACCTGTGTAGTTTCTAATACAATGTTACAAGGTAATGAAACTGAATAAGAAACATTGGTACCACTTACAGCCTTTTGGGTCTTAACGGTCATATTTTCATCTAAGTTAGGTATTACTAAATATTGAGTGCTAGTAGGAATGTCTGTTCTTGAAATTTCAGTCGAAGCTGAACTATCCATAATTTCTCCAATATCTGGCATAGAATTACCAGGTATTTGAATTTGCGTTTCTCCTGCGGATATATATGAAATATTCGGATTTGTAATAGTAATTGGTAATTCTAAAGAAGATGGTATTGTTGAAACTACAGAAGTTGAAGATTCTGATTGAATTGGGAGATTACTTGGAACTTCAAGCGGCGTCATAATCGGTTGATTCAAGGTCAATGATGTCTCTAACACAGACGGAGAAGATATTGGCTCTGTTGGTGGTATAATCGTTGATTGTAGAATTGTTTGATTAATTAAGCTAGTCTGAGTCAATCCGGTAGTCATTACACTTCCTGTTGGATTTTCAGGTAGATTTATTTCTTGTTGGAAATCGGTGTTGGCTAGAGCTGCCGCTAAAATATCTTGATTCGATGTTTGTATAATTTCTGACGTAGGAAAACTTTCTGACATTATAGTTTGGCTTGGTTCATTAGTACTGGTCGCTACATGTGGAAGTACTCCATTGTCAAATTGGAGAACAATATTATCCAATGTTCCAGCCTCACCTAGTGAACTAGGATCTATATATAAAGTTCTTGTTCCATCTGCATTTTGAGTTGTTCCCTCAAGGGACATAAGTGTATTATTATCTAATGGTTGTATTTGACCTTGTTCATCGATAGTTACCAAAACGTAAGTTTGGGTACCATCACTACTTTCTGTTGGTAAAGCCATGATTTGCGGCTGGGCAGTTATCTTTGGCTCATCTATTTTTTCCATTTCTGTACTCTTTTCTGAATGAGTTTTCTCCCCTTTTGTTTGATCCTTCTGTACATTTTCAATAATTGTATTATCCATTTTCAATTTCTTCTCTGGCTCAATAGGTTCTAAAGGTGGTAAAGATAATGGCGCAGACAAATTGGTATTTACATTTGTACCAGATGCAGAGTTCATGGCAATATTTAACAAATTCTTCTGAGTACCTTTATTTGTCATATGACTCTTGACGGTACTTTTAGAAGTCATTGTATTTGTACTTGTGTGTTTATGTTGTGTTAAGGTCTTAGAAATATTAGGTAACGTGGTATGAGGATTTATAATATTTTGTTTTGACTGAATATTTTGTGCTTGAGTTGCTTCTTGCATCTTTTGAACGACAATTTTTTGCTGATTTCTTGAATGACGCCCACCGCTTCGAGGAATAAGAACTTTTTGGGCATTTGGCGAAGATACAGACTTTCCTTTCTGTTGAACTTGCGATGTTACCGTTTGTGACGCATTACTTGTACTTGTACTTGAAAGATTCTGCATAGCAGGGTTCTGTTGAATAGCCATTTGTTTGTTTACTTTTTTACTTTGTGAAGCAACTTTGGAACTCGATCCAGTACTATGGAATACCATAGTACTACTTGACGATTTGGATGTTGAGGAACCTCTAGTTTGCGATGAAGAAGACATTGGAACTTTTTGGGGTTTTTGTGCAGTAGATACTTGTGCTTTCTGTTGGACCGATTGATATTGAATTTTACCGCTTTTTGATGGACTTTTCGCCACTATTGCTTTAACCTGTTGCCCAGTCACTGGAGTAAGAACTGTACCTTTAGATGTAACAATATTTGTCCCAAGAATTTGTTTTCCTCCAATGGTTTGAGATATTGGTGTCAGAATAGCTTTCGGTCCACCTAGATTTTGAGAAGATAATATTGTAGCACCTTTTGTAACTAAAGCCTTAGAATTTATAATTGTTCTACCTCCTAAAGCAGAAGCGCTTATGGGAGTATATATTCCACCTTTTGTTAGAATACCTTGCGACAAGGTCCCTAATAAAGCAGTTTTTGTGATAGTTCCAGATAAAGGTGTCAACACTCCTTTGGAAGTAATAATACTTGGCGTATTTATGATTTTTGGACCTAGTTTAGATGTTGTAGGCGAATTGCTGTCTCCTTTAGGAGCGATGATGGTCTTCGAAGACACAATATTTTGTGGACTGATGGGACATAGAAGTTGACCTTTGTTTGTCATAATTCTCTTTCCACTTAACGTTTTTGATATATTTAATGGTATCATCTTCGTTTGGCCAGACTGTGCCGATGTAAATATAACCACCTTTCCACCTTGATGGACTACTTGAGGATTTCCAGTACCTTTCCCCGGTGATACAGCAATTTTTTGTTGTCCTCCGGATTTACCCTGTACGCTATATCGTAACTGCTGACCTCCAGACGTATGTACTACCACATATTTTCCAGGTGATGCCTTTTGTGTTAAAATAGGTGATGCTTTGCCAGCTGGCGCGTTTTGGAATTTTAAACCTTTTACACCCCCTGTGAGTGGCGGTACAATTGTTCTAATACTTGTTATTATAGGTTTAGCTCTGTATTTATTCTTCAAAATTGCAGGCGTCCCACTTTTCTTTTTTACAGGCGACGCCTCAGAAGTACTCTCATTTACAGATTTAAGTTGCATTTGATTAGGTGTTACAACCTGAGTAGTAGGGGTGAGAGATAGTGTAGGTGCCACTGAACTAGATGCTGGTATGATAGATGATATAACGACAGGCATTTGTTCTATATTTTCTGGTGTCAATACATCCTCGCTTAAAACAAATGGCATTGAATTAATATCTAACTCCATATCAGCCAAACTTTGTGAACTTTGTTGAATAAATTTCTCAGCTGCCGATGACGCTGCTGTTGTTTTTGTTTGTACATTTGCTTTTTCAATTGTAGTACCACTTTCATTTTCTTCGGCCTTCAAAACCTGAAGTTTTTGAGTTAACGAAAGATTCGGAGAGTTTACCTTCAATCCAGTTTTCATCTTACTGTTGGAAGGTAAAGATTCTATTTTCATAATTTTTGCTTTCGGACTACCTTTTGGATCATTTCTCTTTGCATCGCTATCCAATTTATGTTTTATTCCTTTCTGGGGTAATTTATCTAATAATTTAGACTTTAGAATTTGCATTGGCTCCGTTAAAGTAACATTTTCTATGATTCTTGGCATTTCGCGCTTTTTTACCGGTATACCAGCTTCGGAAGTCGGCGAAGGAACAGGAGTTTCGACTTTTGGCGATTCCTCTATCTTTTGAAAGTCTAAATTTGATGATTTTGCGGTATCTTCTACCATTGGTAATTGAGTTTGCGATATTAGGTTGTAGTCGTGAGATGAAGATGGCGTTTGACTAGTATTCTGTAAGACAGGTTCATCAACTTTTCCATCGGTTCCAATATTTTCTTTGACTACTTCAACGCCATGAAACCCGCTCATAACGGGAACATCTGAAAGATTTTCTTGGCTTTGTGTATTGGAAACCTTTTCCGACAGATCTGTAGTACTGCCTTCTACATTGCCAACTTTGACATCTTGTACACCAGCTACTACCGTATTTACATTATTGAGTTCGTCACTTTTTCGTTTAATTGACTTCTTACCTTTTTTCCCCTTGGTAGAAATTAATTCGTTATCTTCTGAGACGTCTTTTTTCTTGTCCATCTGTAGGGTCTTTAAAAAAGCTTCTTGAAATGTATTTATTGGTTTCTCATCCAAAAAACTATCCTTTTCTTTCTTTGATTTTACCCCCGCCTCTGGTATTACTTTTCCTTTATACCTGGTTTGCATTAATTTTTTCAATGTATGCGGATCGCTCGATGTCTTCATAATATCCTTAGGCATTGTTTCTATATCCTCGGATTTAGTATCTTCGCCTTCTTTTTCAGGGGACTTCTTACTTTCTGTTTCCTCATTAGATTGTGCGATATCATCCGAGACAAGAGTATCAGTACGTATTTGTTGTGGTATTTTGTCTTCTGCAGTCGTAACAACTTCAGTACTTTCTTTCATTTCAATTTCGACACTCGCATCGGTAGATGTTTTGCTTTCTATTTTTTCAATATTTTCCGATGGAACACTTTTATTTTCTATTTCCGTTGACTTCGTATCTATCTTATTCTCAATATCAATGAATTTATTTTCTTCCTCTTGAGATTCAGTATCATGATCCGTGGTAGCGCCGCTTTCAGTGGGAATATCAAGCTGCGATAACTCAAATTTTTTTATTTGAGATTTCTTTGGCGGTAACATATCGATGGTAGTTTTTGAAACATCTGACTGTTTCTGTACATCTCCATTGTTAGAAGTTAGAAGTTCGTTTGTTTTCGAAGTACTTTTATTCTCATCCTTTAATGATTCCTCGACAACATCAGAGGTTTTATTTAATATAACATTATCTGTTTCTGTTTCTTGACTCATAACTTGTAATAATTCAGTTTCTGCCTTTAGCGGTTCAATTGTAACATCCTTGGGCAGTGATAATAACGACATACTCTCTGACAAAAGTGTTGTATCCGATTTCTCCGCATTAACCTCCATATTTGTACACTCAAGGGACGTTTCTTGAGAAGTACTGCTAGTAATTTCATCGTCCAAAGGTTTCTTTTCCGATTCCGAAGATATTTCACTTGTCGTAATATCACTTTGATCGTTGAAAGCATGCTTCGGACTTAGTTTCGCCGTTTTGACGTTATCCTCTGTAACTTCCATTATTCCCTCGGATAGTTCCAATTCTTCCATTTGCTTCATTGAATCAATATTCTTCTTTTTTTGTCCTATTAACTTTTTCCCCCTTCTAGATTTAACCTTAGGTTTTTCATGAAATCTTTCATCCCCCTCGGATTGACTATCGTCGGTTTTAAAAATACTCTTTTCTTCTTGCGAGGATTCATCAGACTCCAAATATCTTTTATTAGGTTTTCTTTTCCTACCGGTATATGAACGATCGGTATCAGATTCTGACGTTCTACTTCTATTATCTTTTAATGTTTTTTCATTATCATCGAAAGAAGTATCTACGGATTCTGTACTTTTTCGTGGCCTCCCTCTTTTTCTCTTAATCTTGAAAGTTAATTTTTCTTGCGGATTACGTAATAAAATATTATCCTTGTCAGATTTAGGCACTTCAGTCAATTCAACATCGGAACTTTCGCTTTGCTCAGGAAGAGTCTCCGCTGATTCAGAGACAGTTTCATCCTCCGTTTCTGTAGTGAATGGTTCCGATAATGTATCATCCATTTGTTTTGCAATCGTATTATCATGACTTATTTCCGTTTTTTCTATTACGTTATTTGTAATAGGTGGTGTCTCCCTAATTGTAGGAATCTTGTCTTCTACATGCGTTTCATTATCCGTCATAAGTTTATCAGAATCATTTTTATCTACTGAAGTTTTAGGCTCCAATCCCTTATCAATATTAATATTTGAAGAATTCGTATCTTCACTCTCTTCCTTGTCAACTTCGACTATTTCCACTATTTCTAATTCAGTTTCACAATTATTACTAGATTTTTGTTTTTCATTGTCTTGTGATATTATTTCACTTTTGCTTTCACTTTTGTCCT
Source organism: Dolichovespula media (assembly GCA_911387685.1). Classification (NCBI taxonomy): domain Eukaryota; kingdom Metazoa; phylum Arthropoda; class Insecta; order Hymenoptera; family Vespidae; genus Dolichovespula; species Dolichovespula media. The sequence goes on from OU426862.1 coordinate 6,302,177, forward strand.
CACTTTCAACTAACTTATTATCAGTTTCATCGTTTGTATCTGAACTTTTACTACTATCATCGATCTTTTCGATATCTTGTACGTCTAAATTATTCTTTAATATAGTTTCGTCGGTTTTGTTGTTACTCTTCTTAGATATGTCATGTTCCATCGTAGCCGATATTTTATCATTACCCACTTCTTTCTCGGTTCTTAAAGCTTGACTCATTTCAAATTCTTTAATTATTTCTTTCTTCAAGGATAAATTCTTTTCGCCAAAAACTCTTGGAATTTTTCTTACCGGTGGTATAGACGGCTCAGGCACATCATCTTCATCGAAGTCAAAACATGATAATCGAGATTTTTTGTCATCCTTATCGGATGTAGAATTTTTATTCTCACATTCTAGATTTGTCGTTTCTTTCTCTTTATTGAACTTATCTGTTAATTCATCTTTATCATGATTTCGAAATAATGGCTCTTTTTCTTCTGTATTACATTCAGCCTTATGTGCACTGCTAGACAATGCATCTCCATCTATATTAAGGGATGCAAATTTTTCAGTTTCCCTAAGTAATTTTTCAGTTTCTTCAAGAATTTCATGGGTATCAGTAATCTCCGAAGGTGTTGCCTCCTTATGCTCTTCGCTAACATCCATATATGATGATTGATCTCTCATAGGTGAACTTATGCTTGTACTAGTGTTAAAAGATTTATTTGGATCAAAACTAATTTCTTCATCAGATTCATCGTCCCAATCTGCCAATAGTTTTTCACGAAGTTCAGGGTCTGATTTCTTCTTTTTGCTTGGTTTTTCATTCTGCTTACTTGGTTTTCTTTTTCCTGAATCCATAGGACTTTCAATTTTAGTTTTATGTTGACTTTTTTCCTTTTTAACGTATTTTCTCTTAGGTGTGTCAGAATCTTTACTTCTCGATTGCGAATAAGTTTTCACTCTTGATCTTGCCACAGACGAATTACCAGATCTATGACTTTTTATGTGACAAATGATGACATTAACTCGAGAAGAGGTAAAACTGCACAAATGACAAGGATATTGTGGAGAAGATACGCTCCTCGGTGTGCTCGGTAAGCTACTCGGTTGCTGACGAATACGAACTTCGTGATCACTTTCTTTCAAAAATCGGGGATGTGTAATTTTTCTCATGTTTTCAGCACCATCGCTCCTTCTATAGGAATCATCTCGATCTTTTTTCTTCTTCTGCACTTTTTTATCTCCAAATAATGCAGATATATCCGGTTTTTCTTCTGGACTGAATTTATCACTACTCAATATATCTGGATCTCCTCCAGTTAGTTTTTCTGCCATTTCAACATCACCAGGAAATTTGGACATGTAACTAGCACCATCTTTTATCTTACTTCTATATTTATCTGTAAAAAATTTTCAAATAAGTATACAAAACACATAGTAATTATAATATAAAAAATTAGTAACTATTTAATATAATATTACATACCCAAACCTTTCCTAATAAATTCATCTTTGAGCGTACAATTATATTTATAAATTTGTTGGTAATTTTTGACGTATTCACTGTAAACGAATAAAGCGTTAATGTAAAACAATACTGCGATACTGATATTAAGAATTTTAATAGAAAAAAAAAGAAATAAATAACTCACTATGTATCTTCTTGGAAGAACTTAACGGCAGCAATCAATGGTTTCTTTTGAAACTCTTGTTGAATGTCTTCTGGTAAATTATGAATACCAGTGACTTGTCCTGGCCACCAACATCCTCCTAGCTTCACCCAAACGATATCACCATCCAAATAATTTATTTCTGTCTGCTCGCACATCTTAGCACGATAAGTGGATATATTTCTTTATAAAATCAACATTGACTTGACAAGTACATATCATAGAACTGCTTTCAGATCTATGATTAAAAGAGCATCCTACAATACCACCCAAGCAAATTTATTATACTTTATAACGATAACTCAAAAACTTGCATAATCCTTATACAGATGTTTAAATGTCCCTTGACATCGCAATTGATATTACACGCTTAAAAAGAAAAGATCTTTAATAAACTAATTAAATCAATTGCGACGAAATGAATCAAAGTACGATAGATTATACACCAAAAGTCGTCTCTTCACATTAGTGTTTCCATGTTACGTTCCTTGTCATTCGAGTAAGACAAACGATCCATGAACTTTCTATCTATTATATCAAACCGAATGAACTTTACATAAAAATTACAAATTATATTGGCTTGCTATTCGTGGTGTTATCACACACACACACACACACACACACATACACACACACACACATATACACGCACACACCACACAACAACAATAACAACAACACAATACGACACGACACAACACGGCACAGCTTAGATTAATCCAATTAACATGTTCTTTGTGTTCTTCGAATTGTAAATGTTACGTCTCTTTTTTAGCCTTTCTTCTAATATATCTAACAGCAACATACTCTCTCTCTCTCTCTCTCTCCAAGATTCAGAATACGATGATGTATCTCAAATACGTCTCGTGCAAACGAGCGTTGTCTTTTAAACAAGACGTAACAACAAACGATGTCGATCAAATGTCTTCTCTTCTGATTTGTAATATATATCACTTGACGAGAAGTGAAGAGGAGAAGAGAGGAAGAGGAACACACACACAGAGAGAGAGAGAGAGAGAGAGAGAAAAAGAAAGAAATACAGGGAGAGAGGGAGGAAGAGAGGGAGGGGGAAAGAGAGTGAGTGAGAGAAACAGACACAGACGGACAGACGGGGAAAGAGAAAGATAAAGAATGGATCACCAAACGGGAACGACAGTCTTTTAAAATTGGTCGTCTCTTTGATAGGACGACGATAGGTGGAACGACTGGATCGTTGATTTATTATTCGCGGGAAAGTAGGAACGAGGAGCGTCGTCCCCCTGACCGCACGCCTCCTCTTCGTTTATCCTGGCTCGTTGTTGTACGTCGACGTTGTTGTTCACCGCAGTATTCACGTCGGGCATCTTTTTATATCACCCTCGCGAATAAATTTTTGATTGGCGTTCATGTACGTAACGATAATCGGACGATTATTATCTCGCACTGATTTATATACGCATATGTGTAAATAATAGTCGCATAAACAGTTTTTCCAAAAAGAACGAAGGGGAATGAAGGAGGGAAGGAGGAGGGGGCGGGGGTCGTCTTCAACGAGCGTACGACGACAGTACCTGCTTTATTAGCGAGCGCATATCATCGACTCCGTGAAATTGGCTACACGGGTATTTCTCGGATTAAGAAGAGGGGAAAGAAAAAAAAATCTTTAGGAATGGGAGGGAAAAAAATATATATGTATATATATATATAGAGAGAGAGAGAGGAAAGAAATGGGGGAACAAAGTATAAATCCTCTTCTTGTTCTTCTTCTTCTCGCGCCTCGCCTCTCTCTCACCGAATACACCAAATATACACGACGGCAACACCACTAACCAGCGGCAGCGGCGGTAGCAGAGCACCGCCAACAGAAAAGCAGCAGCAGCAGCAGCAGCAGCAGTGGCGGCGGCGACAGAGAGACGGACAGAGAGAGAAAGAGAGAGAGATAGATAGATATATAGATAGATAGAGAGAGAGAAAGAGAGAGAGGAGCAGGAGTTTAACTAAGGTAGCAGAAAGAGAGAGAGAGAGAGATAGAGAGAGAGTGCGGGCCTTCGTATATATTTCTTACGGCGTAACTTATTTTAAAACTCGCACCGCACTCACGCAAAAAAGTCCGATCTCTTCTAACCGCGCGCGCACACACACGCGCGAGAAACTACGTAACTTCGAATGGTAAATAACGTTAGCAAAACGCGATTCTATTCTCCACAAGCTTAAAAAGCTTTACGCGACGTCGATCCTACGACGTACGTACATGTTCGTTTCCCGACGTGCAACGGGGCTCTCTCCTATACGCTAGACGACGGGATATGGTGGATTTGTAGATGGATACTTCCTTCTCTCTTGTTGCCTCGAATTCTCGATAGGCGCGTTCAGGTCTGCCAACGTTTACAATTATTGTTACATACGATAGATCGCTTAACGACTCCAAGTACTACGTGTTATTATTATTCTTGTTATTTTTGTTGTTATTGTTATTATTATTATTATTGTTATTGTTATTATTATTATTATTTTCTTTCGATCATTCTCTCTCTCTCTCTCCTTCCCTTTTCCCTTACGTTCTCTTTTCTAATCGTACTCGAAATATTCGTCAACCTTTGTCATTATTTATTCATTATATATCGCATCGTAGAGCGCAAGACGGGAAAGAAAAGAAAAAAGAAAAAGAAAGGGAGAAATGTTTATGGATTTCACGGGAAATCGTTAACTCGGCGCTGTTGCGTGTTGCATTTTATATTTGAAAAAAAAGAAAAAGAACAAAAATCTCGTATATATTGCATTTTGTATGATCTTTTTGGTGTTTTTTTTTTTTTTATTTTTTTATTGGAGGAACGAGAAGAGGGAGATTCGATTCGTCGTTCGATCCAATTTCATCGAACGCGATCTTATCGATTATTAGTACGACGACGAGGGCACCGACGTAAACGTTGAGAATCGAACAATTTTCTAAAATTTACGTCGAACTTCTTCGTCCACGTACCGCGTTACGCGATAACGTGAGCTATTGTGATTTCGAATAAATCACGATTTCATAATTTTTTAGAGTTCGTCAGAAATTTCGAGAGATATTCTCTTTTGAGAGAAATTTACAACGCGATAAGTAACGAGAGACAATAAGAGATTCTAAAAGGATTTAATGGAATCGACTTTAATCGTCAAGTAGAATTATCGAAACAGGACAAATCGATGAATTTGTGGTTAATTAATTAATTCGTTTTTATATTTACGAAATATATATATATATATATATATGTTTTATATATATATATATATATATATATATATATGTTTTATATATATATATATATATATATATGTTTTATATATATATATATGAAACGTTTTTTAAAAAGTAAAGATAAAAAGGGGAAAATAAACAATTCGATCGAAGTCTGAAATAAGATTAAATTTTCATTGGCAATGGTTGGCAGCACTGTGTCGCCGGGCGGGTAAACCATTAATTCGCTATTTGTACCGCCAGAGGCGCTCTGATTTGTTACGTCGTCACATTTCACCGTCGGTTTCCGGTTTGCACAGTCCTCTACGTTGTTGCGATCGAACTTGGGTATATTTTTTTTTTCCCCCGAGTATTCTCGCGAAAAAATTTCATTCCACGTTTGAAGGGCAACGCGTGGCCCCCTCCCCCAGCCGTTAAAACGATTTAACGATAATCCTGGTACCGTGCTTTGCGATTAACGAAAGTTAGGATAATTTGATAATTGTCGTTCGTGATTATAATTCATAAGGTACCGGAAGTTTTATCCATCCATCCTTTCTCTCTTCCTCCTTCTTTTAATCTTATTTCTCCTCTCGTTTGACTTCGTGAATTTCGTAAAAATCGTAAAAATGGCTACCGCCGTCCCGTCGCGATTTGCCGTTCTCAGTATCGAAGATGACGATTATAAGCCAAAGAAGCAACAGAAGAATACGTCGGCCGGTAAAACGAATCAAAAGGGCAAAGGTGACAAGTCGAAGCATCAGCAGCAACAGCAACACCAACAGCATCAACAACAACAACAACAACAACAACAACAACAACAACAACAACAGCCGAAGAAGGATGACAAGAAAAAGCAAAGCAAGGTAATTAGGCTCGTATTAGGCATCTTTTTTTTCTTTCTCCGTGACGGTTCTCTCTTATTATTTGTCTTTTATTTATTTTTTTTCTTTTTTATCGATCAACGACAATTACTACGATAGCGATTGATTTTTTAATTATTTTATTTACCTCCCTCTCCGCCCCACGTACACGTCATTTTCGCAATTTCGCGACATTTATAATCAACGTAGTCAGTATTGATTTAGTTTAATAAGTGCAGTGTTTTTCTTTCTTTTATTTTTTCTCTTTTTTTTCGTTTCGTTTTTGTTTCCTTTTTTAACGTTTTAGATACGTTTCATTAATATTCGTGTCAAAATCGATATGCGGTATTGCGAAAGAAAAAAGAAAAACTAGGTCATCGTGCCAACGAGGAATGTTAAAATAAAGTGAAAAGTAACCTTTATACTAATTTTTTACATGTTTCAAAAGACAATCGATAAGCTGCGTATATGTTCGTTATTCAAATTCAATTATTACTGTATTTTCCCAGGGAAAAAAGAAAAAGTCCGCTAACGAGGAACAACAATGGGAGCAGTGGAAGCAAAAAGATTCTATGGTAATAAGAGTAGAAACGTATATATATGTTATTTAAAATTTATTTGAAATAGTCGACATAAATCTCTGCTTCTAATCCAATTGTATTGCAACTACGATACAATAGTTTGTTTGGCTATTGTATGCGTTTATGGAACATCATTTGAAAAGGTGTTAATTATTATTCGTTGTTTAAAATTTTGAGAAAAGAACCAATGAAATTGTTAAGTCTTAGTGTTGAATCAAAGATTTTGTTTCAGTAGTCGTGTATTTATAAGTCTTGTGTGTTATCACGTCCAATTGTGATTTCCTTAAGGCTGTCGAGGAAACATTTGAGCAAGATCTGCATCAAGCCATCTTGTTATCAAAATTAGATTATGAAGAACAGTTAGTAAACGCCGCTAAAACTGAGAAGGAACAGGAACAATGTAAGAAAGGTGGTAAAAGGTCGAAGAAGTCAACCATGTCATTGGAGGAATTCAACAACATGAGAACAAACACGACGCAACTTCCGGTTATAACATCGGAATCCGAAGAGAACAAGTCTAAAGGTACGATATTTTGGGAAAATAAAAATATTTCCGATCGATTTGGTTTATGCAAAAGACATGATCGGTGTAGTTTAAGCGAACTAGGTCATGGGATTAATAATTGCTACAGAATTAGATGCTGAATTCTTCGAAAGGGTTGACAAAGAGGCGAAGGAAGAAATTACAAAAGGGAAAGAGAAAGATATGTTGAAAGCGCGATTAAACAAAATAGACGATGATATTACGTTGGCACAGTTAAGAGTGGAAGTCGAGAATAGAGATAAGATAATTGGTCAGCTCAGAAGAGATGTTGAAACCCTTAAAGAGGAGCTAACGCAGGTCAAAGAGAGAAACACGAAACTTTATCAGATACTTTCACACGGGGAGAGTAAGTTCGATGATTTTATTCTTTTGCCTAATATATTTTACAATTGAATAAAAATAATAATAATAATATCGATTGATTCAATCATTTTTAGTGAAGGACAAGGCGTCAGTATTAGCGGAGGTAGCGAAATTACAAGAGATCCGCGACGAATTAACATCGGAAATAGCATCTTTACATGCACAACTTGAACAAGAAAGATCAAAAACTCGTACGTCTAACGTTGATGTTAAATCGTCCAAACAAAGTGTAAGGGATATTCGTATAGTAATTATTATTTATAATTTTAATTCGTTTTTTACGATGGAAAATTTTATTCTACTTTGTTTTTTTTTTTTTTTTTCAGAACAAAAAGAGACTGGCTAGCGAGAATGCCTAAACTTTATAGTATAATAATATAAAGCACTATGATAACGTGGTGTACAATTTTTCACTTTGAGAATATTATTATTTTAACAGCTTCGAAGGAAATAACAAACGATATGATCTCGTAAAAAATTTCTATGATACACCGAGCAAAATCGATGAATGTACTTTATTTTTGTAGCTAAGTGAAACTGTTGTCGGTGAAAGACAAAGGAAATTTAACGAAAATGCTTCTATGCTTATATGTATAAAACTTTTTTGTAATTAATTTTTTATATTTCTATAAGATATTCATGAAAGTTATAATATAATCACTAAGTTTCCTTATCTCTTAAGTAAAACATTCACAACCTATTATCAGTTTATTAGGGCTCGTTTCTGTCCGACAGAGAAATTTTTTTATAAATGAAACTTAAAGATTGTTCTTCCATAATAAGATTGATTGTCTGTACAATAGCTTTATCTTCTAAATTGTATACTAAAATATGCCGTACATTGAAAAAAAAAGAAAAAGAACAAAACAAAATATATATATATACATACATACATATATATATATATAAAATATTACTTGAAGTATTTTGTAATAAATATGTTCGATAAATATTTCATCATATTTCTTAATGGCCTTCGTTTATGTTCGACGTCAAATTACAAATAATATCGATGCATTATTAAAATTTTACATTAACGTTCTATTATCGATTACAAATGACTTTGTGTATGTGTCCCTTTCAAATGGAGTAGTCCTCTTTAATTCTCATAGACATATCAAAGATATTTGCATTTATAAGGTAATAAACGTTAAGGAAAGAAAAAAACAAACAAAATAAAAAAAGAAATATATATATATATATATACACACACAAAATAATTAATAACAATACATTTAGTTTTGTAAAAAAATATTCGATTATAAATATGTAGATGATACTCGAATACGGTAATTATTGTCAAACGGGAGAGAAAACATAAAAGCTCGTAATAAAATCCGTTCCAAACGTTAAACAAATAAAATTGTGATAAAATGGCACAGTCATACACGTGTGGATCATTTAACAATGATGTACGAACGATGCTGCGATAAAAAATCGTCGATCGTTTATGAATGTCAATTGTAATAAAGAAAAAAAAAAGAAGAAGAAAAAATGAAAAAAACGAGCGAACTCGTCTACGAATTTTTCGAAGGAGGGAGGAGGATTATCGATGAAATAAGAAGAAAAAAAAAAGAAAAATAAGCAACGCATCGTGTGTACGTAATCGTAAATCCCATTGAAAATACGCCAACTTGTTACTTTATAAAGGATGTGCCTTTTGATTATCGATGTCTTCTTCCAGTGTCCGTTCTTCGCCTTTTCAACCATTTCCATCGGTAGTTCGTCGTCCATTCGCACGGTGCTAAGCCTGATCCGGATTACGCATGCAGACGCGCATTTTTATAGAAATTTTTTCCTCGCTTTCTACCCACCCCACCACCACCCGCACTCCACCCCCAACCCGCCCCCAATCTCCCGTTTCTCCATATGAATTTTTCTCAACTCCACTCTCTCTCTCTCTCGACGGCTTCTCTGTGTAGTTCAATATATCGCACTTCTCATTTCCAATTCTTTTTGTCACAGGAGTCCTTCCTAAAGTTCCATTAAAATTGTTCCATTTTTCGAAAGGAAAAATTACATTTATATGTTTACATACACACGCGCGCGCGCGCGCACACACACACAACACACATATATATAAGAAGTAAGAATAAAATCAAGATTAAATAATGGGGTAGTTAGCTTACGAATTTATTCGTAACTTTATTATTTCGACGATTGTGTAAGAGTAGAAGAAAGAATGAAAAAAAAAAAAAATAAAATAAAATCAAGACGAAGCGGAATCGTGATCGATCGATGCGTTTAATTTTCACCACAAAACCGACGTCGATGATCCGACCTAGGGAGGGAGGGAGAGAGAGAGAGAGATAGAGAGGGGCATCTTCTCTATTCAGCTTTCGGCTGAAATCTTGACCAATAAAAGGAGCATTAGCGCTAAGTGGACGCGCTCGCCTACTCGGTCATAGTCCTGTTTGCTATAAGAGGCATGGAGGGTGAAAAGAACGGGGGATGCGGTTAGCGAGAGATATAAAGTACCACGGAGATTAAGCTTGTTCTCGCACCCTTCGCGTATTGTGAACTCATAAGGACGGTACTTCGTCTCTTTTCTTTCCTTTCCTTTTATATAATATATATATATATATATATATATATATATATATATATATATATACACATACACACATATATGTATGTATGTATGTATGTACGTATGTATACATATAATTTATACCTTCTTGTCTCGAATGAATATAATAATAATAATAGAATATATATATATATATATTAAAAGTAATAATAAAAAAAGGACTCGTAGGGGATTTAATTGACATCGACATTTTCGTCTTGATTTTGCCCAAAGATCGCGAGATTCGAGTTTGTTCCTCGGAAAGTAGCGCGTCTCTTTCGAAGCTATCGCTTGGTAAGAGAGAAGAGAGGATAGAGGGGAGGTGGATATATAGTGTACTAGAGAGAGAGAGAGAAAGGGAATGAGAAAGAGAAAGAGAGAGAAAGGGAACGAGATCGAGGGTAGGTTTTAGGACATGGAGTGACGAGGGTGGTGGAGGGATGAGGAAGGGGAAAGGGTGACAGTGGGGATTCATTATCTGACAGTCTATTGTCATTCCTACGGGCTGAGATTTTGCTCGGGCCAGGAACACCGCAGCAACGACAGCATCATCCGAGTATGCGACTAACGTATATATATATATATATCTACGTGTTTCAAAAACGCGTTTAAAATGTCAGTGATATTTTCATTTATCATTGGAGTTCAACCCAAGTCCAACTATTCACCGACCAACTTTCACAAATGCTCGTATAGAAAAATATATAGATATTTATTTACAACCCGAACGATATAATCGATATTGTATCGTAATAAGATTCGATTTGATTAAAAAGTAAAGTAAAAAAGAGAAAAAAGAAAAAATAAAAAAAGAGAAGGAAGAAACAAAATGAAAAGTGAAAAGAAACGAGACTTCGATATATACTTCTCATAGTTTACGAGTTTATGTGATCTCTGAGAAGGGGAGAAAGATGGAGATAGAGAGATAGAGATAGAAATAGAGAGATAGCAAGAGAGAGAGAGAGAGAGAGAGAGAGAGAGATAGATAGATAGAGAAAATGAACAAATGCTTGGGCGTTAAAAGAGAGCGAACGGAAAATTAATCCGAACATTAGGCAGGAAAATTAAGGTTCGAGCTCGAACAACGGGCGGTCTCTCGTTATTACGATGTTATTCATCGCGTGTATCCTCGGTATCATTAACGCTCCTGCGAGTGTACATACATACACCATTGCCCGATGTGAAGTGTCGCCTATGTCACCCGCCAAGAAAATTGAGACTAACGAGGAAGGCATTTCTGAACTCGCGAAGGGTTTCCTTCCAACGATAAAGAAATTCCTCTTGGAGACTGGCATCCCCTCTTCCACGCGCTCCTCCCCCTCCCCAACCCTCTTCTTTGCCATCGCGCACCCTCCCCCTCACCCCTCGGTACCCTCTCTCAACCCATCCCCCCTCAGGGCGCCTCTTCCCTCCTTTTTCGTCGGAATAACGAGATCCTAGCTTAGCTTCTATCCCTCATCGCTAATCTCGGAAAAATCTTATATTTCAAGATCAAGAATATCATCTTTAATATTTCTGACGTTTCTACAAAAAGGAAAAGTGAAAAAGAAGAAAAAAAAAGAGGGGGAAAAGAAAAGAAGAAGAGGAGGAATAGGTCAGAGCGCTTCCCCGACGTCCTTTTTTGATCCGTTTGCGTCGAAAATGAATAACAATAACAATAACAATAATAATAATAATAATATTAATAATATTAATAATATTAATAATAAAAAGAAAAAATTTAACAAACGAACGAAGAAACAAGATAAATAAATCGAGAACGGGAAATGCGAGAAAATGTTGTAAACGTTCCCGTTCCCGTTCCCACTCCTCTCTGTCCCCGGGTTCGTTCGTATCCCTCGTTATACGTATTATATCTTTTGATTTTAAAAAAAGCCCCGTCCGCAAACCCGCGGAATATTTTTACATCGAACGATGTGCTCGAGGATGCATCCACACACGTAGAACGATTAAAGTTTTAGAAGTATCGATTTCGTGGCGTTACCGTTGACAGACAGAGGGATCGTCAAAGAGCATAATAATTACAGCGCCCGCAGAGAAGAGGCTCAACCCTTTGTTCTATAGTCACTTTGCAAAAGGGGGAGGGGGGTCCCTGCTGCCAGGGCGCGCGCGAGAGAGGGAGAGAAAGAGAGATGGATGCTCGCGTTGGAGCGAACGAGAAACGAAACTCGGAGGGAGGTCGTGGCTCAACGAGATAGAGATATAGAGAGCGAGATAGAGATAGAGAGAGAGAGAGAGAGAGAGAGAGAGAGTGAGAGAGGGATATATATAGAGAGAGAGAGAGAAGGAGAAAGCGGTTGCCGCTGCTTGGAGAGCATCCGTTTCAGCCGCGCCATTATGTAATTGATCTGAGCTTTCCGTACGCGATCATCGTGTAATGCATTCCCTGGTACTCGACACGTGCGATTCCACAGAGATTTTTTTTCTCTCTCCCGAAATCTCGGAATATAGAGAAGTACCGCCGGCCCACCCTTCCATACCAGGCTACCACCCCTTCATTCCTTCCCTTCCATTCCCTTCTCTCTATATCTCTCTCTCTATCTCTTTCTCTCTATCTCTTTATCATTCTCTCTCTCTCTCTCTATCTCTTTATCATTCTCTCTCTCTCTCTCTCCCTCTCTACCCCTTTATTTCTTTCTCATTCTCAAGTAGCAAGCAGCAGCAGCAGCAGCAACAGCAGTAGCATCGTGATATGGGTGAAAAGGATTACGAAAGCTGCCAAAGGCGTGTGACGAGAAAGGTCAAACGATTTACCTACACCCGATGATTTTGTAAAAATCCATCAAAGAAATCCTTCTTTGCTCATTCCAATTTGTCTCTTCTACCTTGGAACGTGCGAACTACACAAGAACACTTTCGACGACATTCTCTCTTCTCTCTCTCTCTCTCTCTCTCTTTCTTTTATCGAAATCGAAGACGATATTTTCATCTTCGTTTCTCTCTCCTTTTTTTTTCATTGGAGAAAAAAAGAGAGAGAGAGAGAGAGAGAGAGAGAAAGCGAGAAACCCAGAAAAAAGTCGAGAGATTATAAACGATTTTCAGTAGCGTAGTAGCGATCAACAAAAGCATCTCGCTGAAGATACCTGCGAAGAATAAAAATATCGTCTCCATGTGTGTCAAGTACGTAGAGATATTCGAAATAACTCGCCTTTTATGAAAGGCCGCCGGTTTTTGTATAATTAACAGAAATTATTAATGCACGTTTCATCGTGATACTATCGGTAATCGGTCCAATCAATTAGAACACGACAAATCCAAATCCCTTTTCCAAGTTAATATTTCAATGCGTCCCACGACTATCGCGCATTGAAATTATTCATTTTATCCGTGCCTATATTTTAATGACGTATTCACGTTATTAATTCCTATCACTGTGGAAAGCCAAATTCCGTAAAGACAATCGAATCGGAGATTATATTATCGATGGTCATTTCGTTTTATTCCTTCTCTCTCTCTCTCTCTCTCTATATATATATATATATATACTTTTCTATCCGTCCTCTTTCTCCCACCCCTTTCTCTTATCCTTCTGTTCTCTCTCTCTCTCTCTCTCTCTCTCTCTCTCTCTTTTCCTCTCATCCTTCTGTTCTCTCTTTCTCTTCATCTCTCTATCTATCTCCCTGTACCTCTCTCTCTCTCTCTCTCTCTCTCTCTACTTCTCTTCTCTCCATCTCTCTACTTTCCAAGGATAGATATTTAATTAAAGTTGTTTGCCCGACCAAGTTCGGGAACTTCGGGGGATAACTTAGTGGCAGGAAACAGCGAAGGAACCATTTAATTGTCCTCGCATTAAATGCGTCGCATAACTCATGGATTATCTTCTTCTTCTTCGTCGTCGTCGTCGTCGTCGTCGTCGTCGTCGTCGTCGTGTCACCGGAAGCCGATATCGGATGGATGTTCTCGTTGGTACATACGCGATAAAAGTTTCATTAACGAGAACGGGACCCCACCTCCACAGAGAGAGAGAGAGAGAGAGAGAGAGAGAGAGAGAGAGAGAGAGAGAGGGAGGAACTTTCAAAAGGGTGAACACGACCCAATTCTCATTTATTTATTTTCAAAAGAAATCTAACTTCGTTAAGCGATTATAGATTTTATTAATAATATTATCGACAATCGACGGTAACGTAAAAACGGGGCGTGGGGTGGGGTGTGGTGGGGAGGGGGATATTTTTGTAGGAAGAAAACGCCATGAGTTTAAAAGCTCAAACGTTGTGGACGGTGCTTTAACTTTGAGAAAGGAGAAGCCGAGCGATCGCATAAACGTATTCGTGTCAAAAGCAGCTCCGGTCGAGACCCGAGTTATCCTCTGACCTCGCTCCGTCATCTCCAACTTAGCTTGCTTCTCGTTCGCAAGGCCAAACCGATTTTCTCTCTCTCTCTCTCTCTCTCTTTCTCTTTCTCTCTCTCTCTTTCTCTTTCTCTCTCTCCCCGACTCCGCGTCTTTCTACGACTTCTCATATTTTTTCGCTAGCACATTCGACGCGAAAACACTTCGATATGATTCGACGTGTCTATATCGAAAGATTCCGAGAGATCAAAGAGACTTGGAAACATGAGTTAACTTTCAACTTATCGAATTTTTTCTTTTTCCTTCTTTCTTTCTTTTTTCTCTCTTTTTTTTTCTTTTTTTTCTTTTCTCTCTCTATCTCTCTCCCTCTCTCTTTTTCTTCTTCTTCTTCTTCTTACGCTCCACCGGCAAGGCTTATCAAACGAACATATACGCACGTATGCGGATACACGCGCACGCGCGCGCGCACACACACGCACACGCACACACACACACGCGCGCGCGCACATACACACACACACACACAAGTATGTACGTATACGCGTATCAGTATTTTTCCATCGTATTTATTTTCCTTTTCGTTTGTTCGTTTATTCGTTCGAGCGGAAGAGAAACGAGATTCGGAGAGAAATAATCTGACGCATCTATACCCGACCACCCCTCCCTCCCTCCCTCCACCCCTCTTCTATATCGTTCGCCGATAGGAAAAATTTTCTATCGTACGTCTCGATGTCTATTCCTCTCCCCGCTAACGTTGGAGCATGATACTTGAATATCTTATAATAATATGCGTTTGGATTTTGGTACAGCTAGCGCGATGCGTTAGCACGTTTCGTTCGTCTACACAGACACTCGCCGCGCAATCTATTTTCACTTGGAAAATATTTCCTTTTCGCGATAGGAGGACAGAGAGGCGCGCACGTTTTCACATCTAAAACGATCCGAGTCGCGGCATTCCGCCGAGCACTTCGCACTCTCGAGGTTCACACCGTGATAATGCTCCGACCGTTTCCACGCGTTACTTCCCCGGGCTCTTTTCGTTTAAAACCGCAAAGTATAAAAGTTTGATTTAGCACGGTGTATCGCGTCTCTAAGAGAAAGAGAGAGACAGAGAAAGAGAGAGACAGAGAGAGAGAGAGAGAGAGAGAGAGAGAGAGCGCATACACGCACACACCTTTATCGTTTAATAAAGACATCCCGCGACATTTTTCCCGACGTACGCGAGCTAAATGTATCGGTGAGATAAAAAGTTTCAACCGTACGTAAGTGCGGGTATAGGTATAAGTACATACTGTATGTACTGTGAATAATATCGTACGTAGCCGTACGTTAATGCTATCGTACACCTACGACCAGGGGGGAAGGGGGCTGGGGGTTTGGCCGCGGAAGTGTGTTAATTTAAAAGAATTTAATTAAATCGCGAGAGATCGCTACGAATTTTCTAAAGGTACTGGCGGGCATAATAGAAAACCTCGCGCTTTATTATTTCGTACGATCACTACGTTCTATCGAATTAATTCGGCGGACGGGGCGGGGGTGGGAGGGGGTGGAGGGTGGGAGAACAGATGTTAAGGGGATGGATAGACAAATAGAGATAGACCAAACATTTACCTTACTCGTTTCGAAGAGCAAATCGGGTATTGGCGATCGCCCCCATTTCCAACGTTTGCCACCGTTATCGGACCAAATAAATGGTTATCAATAATTGCTATCGAATAGAATGGTACCCTTTTTGGTTTATAATCCTACGATTTGCTTACGAGGGCACTTTCGCAAGTTACGAATTGCGAAATAGAATTCTCCCATTTGAAATGGGTAATCGAAACAATTCGCTCCTTGTTCCAATTTTTACGTACGTACGTACGTGTAACCATCGAATGACTAGATGCCTGAAATGAAAAATGACAGAAAAAAGGGAACCGAGTGAAACGAAACGAAACGAAATGAAACGAAAGGAAAAGAAAGGGAAAAAATGAAAAAAAACAGTAGGAGGAGGAGGAGGAGGAGGAGGGATTAAAAAAAAGGAAAAAAGAAACGGAGGAAGTCAGGTTGGAACTCGTGGAATTTGGTTCCGCATTGAGAGCGTTAAATCGAGCGGAACGTCGTCCGCCGCGTTACGTAACACAATGACCGAGCGTTGATCGCGGGAGAATCTTATTGCAAAAAAGGGGGATTCTGATTAACAATACGACATCGAGCACGTCGACTTTACACTTTATATCGATAATGGTTTTTTTTCTCTCTTCCTTTATTTTCTTTTTTTTTTTGTAGCGGCAACGACAATCGACGACAAAGTTCGCACGAAACGACGAACTTTCGAAAAGTCCTTCGGTTATCCCAAACGGACATGCATGTAGACGTGATCCGTACGATCTGTTTCTCGAAGAGAAATCGTTATGTTCGTTAGCTAATCTAACGTTGTCTTTCATACCGGATAGACAGGAGGGGTCAATGTCCCTCACGGTCGGTCGTAATATCGTTTCGACGATACTCGTTCGGTCGGGGCGTCGAGGTATCATCCATCCATCCATCCATCCATTGGTCTCCCACGATAATAATTCGGTGTAATATCACGTAGCCATGTTGTTACGGACTAGCCCGTAACCATACATACATAGCTAGCTCGTTATACTACACTTGGCACCCAAGAGAGAGCTGCCGTAGAAACGACATGTTAACGCGTTAAAGGCAGGACAAGGACAATCCGCTGAGAGAAGGATCCATAGGTTGGACGACGCATCATATCCATCCGGCAACCTGCCGACGAGAGAGAGAGAGAGAGAGAGAGAGAGAGAGAGAGAGAGAGAGAGAGAGAGAGAGAGAGAGAGAGAGAAAGAGAGAAGGGCCCTCCCCCCTCACCTCACCCCCGATAAAGCGATACCGCGCGATCCTCTACGCGTAACGCATCACGCGTATATGCACCACACGCACCTATACGTTCGTATTTACGTGCACGTATGTACGTATATGGAACGTATTGTGCATATAGAAATGGATATATATATATATATATATATATATATATATATATATATATATATATATGTATGTATGTACGTGTACACAGGTGTGGGTCGCGTTAAGTGTAGCATAGCTCAGTCGAAGCTCAATCCCCCCTCCCTCCCACGCCTACTCACCCTTCCAACAGCTTCCATCCCAGCACCCTCTCCCTCTCCCTCTCTCGCTCTCTCTCTCTCTTTCTCTTTCTCTTTGATTCTATCCTCCTTCCCTCTCGACCACCCCCGCGTTGCCGGCGTCACCAGCCTGGCAGTCGCATCATATCGCAAACAAAAGACGAGCGAGCGTGCGCCACTCATCGCTCGCGCTCGATGCGACAGCGAGTGACGTCCTCCCTCTCGCCGCGTTTCCTCTCTCACTCATACTATCTCTCTCTCTCTCTCTCTCTCTCTCTCTCTCTCTCTGTTTCCCTCCCTCTCTTTCTCTCTCTCGCTTCCTTTCTCTCACTTTCTCTCTCTCTCTCTTTCCCTTTCTCTCTTCTCCCAACTTCGATGGAGCAAAAGAGAGAGATAGAGATACAGATAGATAGATGGATAGATAGATAGAGAGAGAGAGAAAGAGAGAGAGAGAGAGAGAGAGAGAGAGAGTGAGAGAGAGAGATAGAGAAAGAGAGAGACATCCACCCTTCAATCCACTCTGCCTCCAACCGGCCTCTGTTGTCACCCTCTCCCACCCTTTCACGATTCCTACCGACTCACTCTCTTTTACCCCTCACGCCTCTCCTACCTAACGGCCTACTACTACTACCACTACCACTACTACGACGACAATGACTACTACTACTACTACTACTACAACTACTACTACTACTACTACTACTACTACTATTACTCTTCTCTTCCCTCGAATCGTCCTCTTTTCTTCCCCTTCCACGATTCTCTGCTTCCCTTACGCCCCTAAAACTCGAACTCCACCGACGGTCGTGCGAGCGTGCGAGCGAGCGAGCGAGCGAGCGAACGAACGTACGTACGTACGAACGGCGAACGAGCGAGCGAGCGAGCGAGCGAGCGAGCAAGCGAGAAGCAGTCTAGAGCATCGACGCACACGAGTCCGATGCAGACGTACCGGCAGAGCTATCTCTTGTTATCACCAGTTATTTGCATCCCTTCGGATAGATGCTCGCCGCCACTGCCGATGTCGTAGTCGTAGTCGTCGTCGTCGTCGTCGTCGTTGTCGTCGTTGTCGTCGTCGTTGTTGCTGCCGCCACTACCGAGAGGCAGCCGCAAGAGAAAGAGATGGGAAGACTTGCTAAAGGGGGGGGAGGAGGAGGGGGCGGCGTTGGGGGTGGGTGGGTGGTTGGGTGGTTGGGTGAGGGTGGTGGGTAGGGGGTAGTAGGATTGCTGGTGATGTGCTGCCGAGGGACGAGGAGGAGGCTTGAAATTCTCGGGAGCTTTACTTCCCGGGAATATTACACGCCCCGCCGTGAGCACTCGCCGATTCGAGTGATTCCCACCCATCCATCCCCCTCCCCCTTCTTCTTCTTCTCTACCTTCTCTCTCTCTCTCTCTCTCTCTCTCTTTCTCTCTGTCTCTCTCTCTCTCTCTGTCTCTTTATTTTCTTTCTTTTTGTTTTCCCTTTCCCTTCCCTTTCTTTCTCTCTATTTCCCTAACAGTTTTCTTCCTTTCGCTCGAGCTAGCGGAGCATCAATGTACACCGCGAGCTTTTTCTTCTCTTTACCTTTGCCTCATGAATTTCGACGAACGGGAGAGATCCGGCCGCGCTTTGTTTAAACGTTTAACTGGTTGCCTCGGGTAACGAGAGAGGGAGCGTCTTATTTTTTTATTTTATTTTTATTTTTTACCATTCCCTCCTCACCCCACCACCGTGCATCCACGTACATCTCTCGCAATAAAGTTCCGCGTATATTTATTCGTAGATTAGGTGTACCCGTCTTTTCCTTTTTTTTTTTCTTTTCATTTTTTTTTCTTCGTGTTACCCCATGCGCTATTCGAATGACCGTGGATCTCGACCGTAATGTCTCAAAAGGCATATGGAAACTGGATCGCGAAGAAGAGGGGGTTTACTTTTTCTCTCTCTTTTTTCCTTTTTCCTTTTTCTCTTGCCTGGACTTAATGCTCTCCCTGTTAACGTTGGGAAATATCGGTCGAGATTCTTTTTTCAAAGGGGGGTCTGAGTGGGGGGGATGGTTGAAAGGGGGGTAGGTACCACGTTAAATCCTCAAAGAAATATAGCGTAAGTAGACGAACGGGTTCTTCATTGAAGTCCTGCGCACCAAGTAGATATTATCAATAACGCTTTTGCATAATCGAGCTTCTCTCGATTTCGAACGGACGAATTAATTCCGCATGGTTTTCTCCCCCCGCCCCCCCCCATCCCACCCCACTCTCTCTCTCTCTCTCTCTCTCTCTCTCGTTTATAAGATTACAAGTACTTAAGTACCCGATCACAGAGGACCCTTCGTTCGTTCGTGGTAGACGAAAGGGGAGAGGAGAGTAGAGGGGAGGGGTTATTGGGGGTAGAGTGAAGGCGAATTCGAAACTGCTCTTTCCTCGAGAACGTAGTCGACATCGTTGGAAAGAGTATTCCGATTTGGGAGAGCCTCGTCGCATCCTTCTCGATGTCGTCGCGGTTGATGGAAAATATTTCGGTCGACGTTGGAAGGCTCGCGGAGAGAGGAAAAAAAAAAGAAAAGAGAGAGAGAGAGAGAGAGAGAGAGGGACAGGAAGAAGCGAGTTAGAGAAACCAACGGGAGTGGGGTGAGGTGGGTTGGGTTGAGGGAAGGAAGGAGGAAGGGTGAGGGAGGGTGAAGGGAGGGAGGATGGAAGAAGAGTAGGGAGGAATGAACGGTGTTTAAAATTCCCGTGAGGCTTCGCGGTTTCGCGCTTCGCACCGAGGAGGGGGTCCACGAGGAGAGAGAGGCTCGTTCGTGGGGAGCCAGTGGGGGCTTCGAGTTCGGAGTCGGTCCCGCGAAAGGGGTGGTTGGAGAGTCGATGGAGAGGCGTTGGAGAGCCGCTGGAGAGAGGCGCTGGAGAAAGGATGCCAAGGAAAGCGAGGAGAAGGGCTTGCGCGTTCGAAGTCGACAGATTGCCGTGGGGACAAATAGAAGTGTATCCAGTCGCCAAACGCGACGAGGCGAATTTCGGGTAAATTGTTTTCTACCCCTTTCTCTCTCTCTCTCTCTCTCTCTCTCTCGCTCTCGCTCTTTCTCTCTCGCTCTCACCGTCTTTCGCCAGAAATCGTGACAGAGAGACAGATAGAGAGAGAGAGAGAGAGAGAGAGATAAAGAGAGACAGATAGAGAAAGAGAGAGAGACGGATAGAATGAACGGATAGAAACGTTAAGATAGAAAGAGACAAAGAGAGAGAGAGAGAGAGAGAGAGAGAAAGAGAGAGAGAGAGAGAGAAATGGAAATCTCGGTACCCTGAAATCGTCGATTTAAATTTAGGGTGTTTGCCCGCGGGATGAAGTACCCCTACGAAGTTCTGCACAATCACCACCACCGTCACCACCACCACCACCACCATCACGGCCATCATCCACGAACGTTATCACAGTCACACAATTTCTCGAGTTTCTCGAGTCTTCCAGGTTCATTGCGTTCCCCCGGTCGGGGATAACTATTGCGTCGATTGAAATTTTATCCTAAAACCATTGTTTATCGGGTTACGTCTTTCTAAACCGTCTATGAGTATATCGAAACTCTTATTGGTTTGCTTAAGAGCAACGTTCGTTCACGAACGATCAAATCGAATCTCTGATACGTCGCAATATGTATCAGTATCATTTTAGAACATGTTCTATCGACGAAATTGTTCGAGTATTGTGTTTCATGACAATGTGGCTCTGAATATCGATTGTAAATAAACACGATACGCTTTTCTACGTCTGACGCTGTACATTATTCATAAATCTTCTGCGTACGCGATTCTTGGGGAATGAAATATTTAATATGAAAAATCGTCCCACGGAGTTATAAGATGATCAGATCAGATAACAATTAATTAAGTGTGAGACTGTTGCGAGGATTACTCGAGGCATATTCGTATATATTTATATTTATATTTATATATATATATATATATATATATTTGTTCGATTATTTAATTTTTGCCTCATTTCTAATGACTTCTCGTAATATTTCCGATTGAATTTAGGACCGCGTATGAATTTCCAAATCCCCTTTTAACATTTTACGATACCCTTTTGTACGATATCAAAGAACGGTAATAATGTCCTATGACATAGTAAGGTACGAAATTTTAAGAAGCATGTCCTCTTCCATTGAAATACGATATTCCGGTACGAGGGTACGATGACAAGCTGCACGAGTGTTTTCACGGTTTACCCTTTGTAGCCGACCAATTAACGACGTTCCACGACGACGCGTAAGGGAGGATGAGGTGGTTTACCACGTGCCCGAAGCTTTTACCAAAGTACACGCGTAAGAGACGGGAGTAAAAGTCCGAGAATATGTAAATATTCCTTCCACCCTCCCCCTTCCCCACCCAAACCCCGTTTTTATAAAACGTATGCCAACAAATCTCTCGTGCTCGCTCCCATTCCTCCTAACGTTTTTCTTTTCTTTTCCCTTTTTTTTTTTTCTTACTCCTTTGGATGAGCAAAAGTTAGCCTTACCTCGCCAGTTAAATATCCTACAAAAATAAAGTTACCACGAACGTAGGTAGGTACTCTGAGCGAACACGACGGGATCGTACGGTTTAATATCTCGTTTCAAGGATATTCACTCGAATTCTCGACTTGTTTTATCCCCTCCCCTCCCCTCCTTTACCCTTCCCCGTCACCCTTTCCCTCGAGCATTCATTTATCGAAATTTATCTATCGAAATTTTCAAGGCTGAGAAAAAAAATATCCTTCGTCGTTGTTAAAAAAAAGGGGCCCATTGTAAAAAGGAGCCTAAATACCATGATTCCTCGAGATTACCACGGCTCATACTACGTTGCAACCGTTTCGAGGAGACTGCGCGAAAAGAGAAGAAGAAGAAGAAGAAGAAGAAGAAAGAAAGAAAGAAAAAAAGAAAAGGAAAGAGCGGTTAGGATAACGCGAGTCATTACATGGCGAAAAATCTTTGGCTCCTTTCATGCGGCATTAAAAATCGATATTTGAAGCGGAGCTCGCAAGCGATTCCTCTCTTTTCAAAGTGTAAACACACCACCGTCGACGCATCGGTAAAACGAAACGGAATACGAACGGGGAGAATCCGTGGAAGGGGTTGAAGAATGGAAGAAGAGTAGGAGTAGGAGGACGAGGACGAGGACGAGGAGGACGAGGAGAAGGAGGACGAGGAAGAGGAGGAGAGGGAGGAGGAGTACGATGACGAAGGAGAAAGGAGAATCTTTTGGCTATATCTGTTTTCCACTTTTTTCGCTCCCTCTCGGAGAGCAACGGAGGCAGTAGCAGCGGGGGTACAGCACAACCCTCTCTCTCTCTCTCTCTCACTCTCTCCCTCACTCTCTCCTTTCACTCCCCTTTTTAGTACCGCCCTCTCTTTCTCTCCCACTCTATTTCTCGTTTCTTGTTGCTCCTCTCCGTTCGGTCCTTTATCTCTCTCTCTCTCTCTCTCTCTCTCTCTCTCTCTCTCTGTCTGTCTTTCTCTCTGTCCTCGCCTCGAAATGTGGCATTCAACAGGGCTTCCACGGTGCTTGCGGTGGTGCGGATTCCGCGCCGGTTTGCCGCGGCGCGGGGATGCAATGGGGAAATGATGCGCAGATTGGCCGGATCATCTCAAAAACCACCACCCTCTGCCTCCGGCTCTCCTCCTACTCTCCTCCGATCATCCCCTGTGATTCTTCCCTCTCTCCTCTCTCTCTCTCTCTCTCTCTCTCTCTCTGTCTCTTTCTCACACCCACGCGCGAACTCGAGCGCGCACACTCACTCACTCACACATACAAATACATACATACATACATACATACATATGTATATATATATATATATATATATATATACATATATACATGCACACGCTTGTACTGGCAGCCTCGTTCGCGCTCCCGCCACCACCGACGTTCGTCAGGGGTGGAATACAACCCCCACTGCCAGAGTCGCCGTCGAACAACCACCCTGCCACGGCCGCCTGCCACGGTGGCCGACGACGAGTGACTGAGTCCTCCGATTATTATCTCATTTGCCGGCACGAGCAGCACGCGGCAGTACACCACCGGCCTTTCCATATATATCTATCTATCTATCTATTTATCTATCTATCTATCACTTTCTATATCTCGTTTCAGTTATCGTTATCGTTATCGTTCTAGTTATAATTCAAGTTCTAAGTCTCATTATTACTCGTTTCTTCCATATTATTCATTTTCTCTCTCTCTCTCTCTCTCTCTTTCTTATTTTTTCCTCTCTCGATCTATCTCTCCGTCTCTTTCTTACCTTCTCTCCTTCTTTCCTTCTTTCTCACTCTCTCTTTCTCTCTCTTTCTCATCGTTTTCGTCGCTCTAGAGATCCATAGATCGCTACTCCGGCTTTGCTTGCGATCTTCGACGAAGGAAGATCGAGGGAACGCGCACGTAAGATCGGATTTTGAAGGGCGGAGCGAACAGGTGAGCGTAAAACATTTTTCTTCCTCGCTTTTTTTCTTTT
Source organism: Dolichovespula media (assembly GCA_911387685.1). Lineage (NCBI taxonomy): Eukaryota > Metazoa > Arthropoda > Insecta > Hymenoptera > Vespidae > Dolichovespula > Dolichovespula media. The sequence goes on from OU426862.1 coordinate 6,325,813, forward strand.
TTTCCTTTCCCTCGGTTTAATTGTACTTTCTTTTTATTTTGTTTCTTTCCTGGATTTTTTTTCTTTTTTCGTATCCATTAATAAATTTTCCTTTTTCAGTATTTTTTTTGTTTGTTTGTTTTTTTTTTTTTTTTTAACGAAGTCACTGAGCTTCTTCCCTTCTTTACCTATCTCTTCTCTTCTCTTAGATGAAATAACACTATCATAAGATCCGAGAGATTTTTTACGTTATTCGTTGTGATTTCTTTTTTTTAAGTGCGTGATAATTGTTACGGATCGACGGAAGGACGCTTGACGGTTGGCTTAGAAGCGAAATCAGTTTTCTCTCTCTCTCTCTCTCTCTCTGTGTGTGTGTGTGTGTATGTGTGAGTGCGTTTGTGCATGCGTTCGTGGGCGATCGTGATTACGTTTGATATGCTCTACTCGGCTGGTTAACCCTTTCGCTCGTTCCCCATTTATAAACGTACTGCTCGCCAACTTGTTGTGTTACTCGTGACGCGCGCGTACACCACTGTCTTGGTTGTCTTACTTGTCAACAAAAAAAACAAGAAAAAAAAAAAATAAAGAAAAAAGAAAAAGGCATCGTTACGCCGTTATTTCTATTATACTTTGAACCCCGATATCCCGAGATCGGTCGAACGTTTCAACCTCCCCTGCGACGTAAACGTATTCGCGATTAGAAGGAAACAAAAAAAAAAAACAAGAAAAAATAATCCGGACGTATCGTTTGCGTTGACGGGAGAATAAATAAAAAAAAAAAAAAAAAAACAAATAGTAAAAAAATTAAAAGAAAAAAAAATGAAAAATAAAATGAACTAGAAAGAAGGGGGCGAGGGGGAAACAAACGGGGGGGGGTGGGAACATGAAAAATTATTGTTCGCCGACGGGAACGAAACGGGGGGACGGTAGAAGGAGGGGGGGGTGAGGGGAGTCGTGGTAAAAAGCTACACGATTGCTGCGTGTCCGACGAGATGACGTAAAACGCCTCGACGCCTCCCGTTCGTTTGCTTTTTCTCCGTTTTTTTTCTCTGGGTTTTTTTTTTTTTTTTTTATTTTTCGACGTGTATTTTCGCGCTGGACGATTTGAAAAAAAGAAAAAAAAAGAAAAAAGAAAAAGGAGGAGGCTTTAATTTATCGTCAAATGGACAGACGACGAAGGGTTAACAATGAGAGCCAGTATTATACGATCCATTGTTCGACGTGCACATATTTTCGGCGTTTTTTTTGTTTTGTTTTCTTTCTTTCTTTCTCTCTCTCTCTCTCTCTCTCTCTCTTTCCTTGTCCTTTTTTCTCCCAAAAACTCACAACCCATATCGCTCATATCGACATCGAATATCTACATACGCGGACGCGTATTTCGCTGTTCGTTGAGCACCAGATTCGGAATATAATCGTTTCCACTTCCATACGATACGGTGATCATGGTCACTATATTCCCCATCGCAGAGAGAGAGAGAGAGAGAGAGAGAGAGAGAGAGAGAGAGAGAGAGGAAGGGAGAGAGAGTTCTCAACAGAGCCAGTATCGTTTGTTTGTTTTTAATTTGCCGTAGGAAGATCCTATTCGCTTTCGTTACCTAAGAAGAAGCTTGGCCGCTTTACGATAATTACACGTAATATTCGATTGGTATATATCTCGATGGATAATCGATCTCAATGAATTTAACACTCATTTGTTTACCTAACGTATATTAATTTTGGGGAAAGAGGACTGATTCATTCGTAACCCATACATCTCGTTTCCCATCTGATAAGAAGATTAATGAATTCGATTTTTTCCTCCCTCCCTCCCCCATCTCCATCCCACCGATTGAAAAAACAATCGTATTTTTCGATTTTTCTCTTCATTTATTCTTTTTGTTCTTTTTCTTCTTCTTCTTCTTCTCCTTCTTTTTTTTTTTTTTTTTTTTTTTTTTTAATTACAATTCATTCATTTATCCAATACTCGGCGTGTATGTGAACGCGTGCGTGTGCGTGTGCGTGCGCGTGTGTCTTCAATCGTAGTACGGTATAATATTAGTTTGAATTAAAATAAATCTCGCGGATTTACGTTCATCGTTCGAAAATTTGAACGATTAACAGGTTAATTACGAGCGCATTGAATTTATCGTTTCTAATTACTCGTCGTAGTTCGGTGCTCGATGTATGTTCCTTCTTTTTATTTCTTTTTCTTTTTGTTTTTAAAGTAACGCCTTCTTCGTCTTCTTCCTTTTCTTCTTCCATATTAGAGAGGAACGAGGAAGCAACGCGGCGTCCTCGTTCATCGACGTCTCCGCGAATTAACGCTGTATCGAGATGAGATAAAAGAGATTTGCATTGCGTCTGAAATTATTATTATTATTATTATTAGTTTCTTTTCCTTTCCTTTCCTTTCTTTTCTTTTCTTGTTTTCTTCTTTTTATGTTTTTTTTTTTCGCGTCGTAGGTACGGATCCGCCGCCTTTGTCTCGAAGCTCGTGCGCTTTGACAAGCGGCTTGCATACTTTTCCAACCGAAACGTAGTAGAGACGTTCGAGTTACCTGAAGAATGGACTCGAAAAGAGAAAAGAGAGGGGAAAAAAAAGGGGGGTAAAAAAGGGAGAAAAAGATAAAAAAAAAAAGAAAAAGAGAAACAACACAGAGGAGAAAGAGAAAAGTAAACTGCGTCGCGAGGGAACGTTTATTTTCGTTATGCAAAAGGGAGAACATTTTTGTCAAAGACACGACCGTAATAAAAATGTTTATGCCGACGGTATAAAGTACGCGAGGTCTTTCTTCGAAGGATGCGTACGCGTATATGTGTCCCACGAAAAGAGGGAAGTGAGATAAACGGATTAAAAAAAAAAAAAAAAAAAAAGAAAGAAAAGAAAAAAGAAAAAAGAAAGAAGAAGAGGAAGAGGAGAAAGAGGAACGAATCTCTGTAGAGACGTAAGATGGTGAATTATTAAATCTTCCATCGGATTTTCCCGTAAAAAAAGATAGAAAGAAAAAAAAGCACATTTCCATTCCCCCGTCGAAAAATAAGCCGGATCCAGCCCCACTCCCACCCCCATCCTCACCCCCCACCCCAACCCCCCGAGAGCGCTCGTGGTCTCGCATTAGTAGGACGAAGGATTCTTCGTCCTTCATTGAAACGTCACTGACCACCGATAACTATAAACCGTCGTCTCGCCGTGTCTTCCACCCCTCCCCTCACCCCCCATTTATCTTCCGTTTAATACACTTAACTCGTATCCGGAAAGAAAAGGAATCTCCCTAGAAAACGAAAACGAGAAAACGTAAACTAAAACGGATTATAATCACAGCGAAATAGCGCTTACCGACGCTGAGTTTCGGCATTGAAAATCGCATAGCCGGCGGGGTAAAAAAGAAAACGGCTGGGAAAGGGGGGTTCGAGTAGGAGGAGGAGGAGGAGGAAGAAGAGGAGGAGGAGGAGGAGGAGGAGGAGATGGTAAAGGGGTTTGGGGTTAGTTTGGAAGCGGAGACGTAGGAATGCAAATATTCGCGGTTACAGAGATTGAAACAATCCGCCAATTAGAATCGTCGACGTGAACGGGATTATGCAGATTCGTGATGGTTGGATGGGGGGGTGACGAGGAGGGTGGGGTGCTACGGGGGTGGGTGGAACGAGGCGGGCTTGGATTGGCAGCTGCCGCCCTGCTCTCGCTTAATTCAATCCACCGAGTTGTCTTATGAATCGTAAACCCCCGTTCCCCTTCTCACCCCTTCCCACCACCATATTCTCTCTCTCTCTCTCTCTATATATATATATATATATCTGTCTCTATCTCTCTATCTCGCGGTATTTCCAAACCACCAACGCCAACACCACAGCCAACATCCGCTGTCGTAGTCGTCGTCTCTATCGTTTCTCTTCTACCTTCGAGCTCTTTTACGAAACTGCGTGAAACCGAAACTGCGCGCAGTTTCGACGTCTTCGAGGATTCTTCGAAGAGAGAAGGAGAGAGAGAGAGAGAGAGAGAGAGAGAGAGAGAGAGCGTCTCGCCTCGAGCGGAATAATAATGTAACATCGCTACCGTAAAGTTCTCCGTCGGGCGGGGTTCGTTCCTTTCTTCTTTTCTCTCTCTTTCTCTCTCTTTCTCTCTCTCTCTCTCTCTCTCTCTCTCTCTTTCTCTCTTTCTCTCTTTCCTTCTTCTTTTTCTTCCTTTTTGTCTTAGTTTGCCGTCTTCTCGTCGCTGCGAAAAACCGAAGGAGAAGAGAGCCTGTGAGAGATGAAAGGAGCTATTAAGATCCTTCGAAAGAGAGAGAGAGAGAGAGAGAGAGAGAGAGAGAGAGAGAGGGAGAGAGAGAGGGTTAGGGAGGGAGAGATAGAGAGAGAGAGAGAGGATAACGGAAAGGAAACAATAAAGATCTTCTTCGAGGAATCCGTCGAAGGGAAGAGCTCAGCCATTCGCGAAAGCTTTTACGTAAGATGTCGTCGCGAAAATTCCCCGCGGAAATTAACTTTGATCCGTGGATTTAAAAAAAAAAAAAAAAAAATGATATATTCTCGTACGATACAAAAAGACGATAGCATTGATAGAGATATTCTTTACGATTTTTGGAATCTCGTGTCTTAGAGAATCGTAGAGTAGTTTTCATAATCGACGATCTGATCCAATAATAGTCATGATCGTTCATGATAGCTCTTGTCCGAAATTCAACTTCCTTTAGTTCCTCGTCGTTCATTTTTATTTCCTATACAGGGTGTTTCAGGTAAATTAGGCCGTCTGTAACATACATAACATTATACTATTATATTTTATTATATATAAACTAATAAATTATACATAAACTATTCATGACATACCTCTTTTTAAATCATTCAAAGTATGTCATAAAAGTTTGTCGCATCATAAAAAACAATGAGAAAATATTTAAACATCCTTCTTTAGCCGAAACACCCTCCTGTATAATATATTCAAAAATATTAAAGATTCCAACGTATTCGAGTAACGTCATTATCGTCTTCGTATATATATATATTAAGAAATTCTTCGAGTTATATCGAAAATATCGAAAGGGTACGATACTGGTGGACTTATCGGAAATATTATTATATTAAGATATCTCTCGCCAATTCGCGTTTTATTTATTAATGCGAGATTGAACGTGTCGTTTCGAACGGAACTTATGTATTTTTCATCATCCTAAATTTATTTTCGTTTATCTCCTCCTCCTCCTCCTCCTCCTCCTCCACCTCGGGTGATCGTCGAGATTATTCCTTATTTTGAGATTATTCCAAATTTCATTGACAAAGTATCAAAACCAAATATATATATATATATATATATATATATATATATATATATATATCAGAATCAATCGAACATAATAACGTTCCTGAATCATATAAATTAAAATCAATCTTCTCGCGTTCTCCTAGACTCCAGTTATTATCTCCATTCTGAAATATATTTTCCTCGAGTCTCGGCTTTCAACACAATGTGTCCGCGCAAAAAAAAACGACGGAAACGACTGAGGCAGTAAAAGGAAAGGAACAAGAAAAGGGGAACAAGGGAAAAGGAAAAAAAAAGGAAAGGAAACGGAGGGAAAAAAGAATAATAAAGTAGAAAAAAAAAGAAGAAGAAGAAGAAGAAGAAATCAGCTGAGCGAATAGATATGTACGACGACGACGATGACGACAAAGTCAGAGATACATACATACATACAAAGAAGAGAACGGTGGTTGTTCGTTTTGTTTGCCGGAGAATGTTTCGCGACGGTGAAGATAGTAGACGGAATTATGGCCGTCGCGGCAGTAACGCGCCGCCGGACACTGGACGGACTCTGTGTGTGTGTATGTGCGTGTGTGTGTATGTGTGTGTATATGTGCGTGTGGGGGGGGCTCTCGTGTATTTATCACGAAGAGTAAAACTGACAGCAGTCCATTTCCCGTTCGTCCTGCCTGCCTGCCTGCCTCTGCCTGCTTGCCTGTCTGGCTGAACATAATATCTCCTGACGAAACAACGTGGACGTCGTTTGTTTAGGAAACAATGGACCGAAACAATACCCGCCGATCCCTCCTCCTCTTCCTCCACCTCTTCGGAGGTACGCGGGACACGGATACGGACAGGGACCTCTCTCTCTCTCTCTCTCTCTCTCTCTCTCTCTCTCTCTTTCTCTCTCCGTTCTGCTCCTCCACGATTCCGTTTGCTCCTTGGCTCTCTCCCTACTTATAAAAGTATCCTACGTCGACTTAAAACCCACCCACCTTCACCCGACCACCCCGTCATCTTCTATCCGCACCGATAAGAACAAATTTACACGCTTATTCCTTTTTCGTCGTCGATTGCGTTCGTTGCGCTCGTCCTCGCGAGACATAACAGATAACGCGTCGACTTCCATGTCAGCCATATGTCGCTGACGGGAAAAATTCTTTACAGGCCCCATCTTAGCCGTATTTGTCTGACACGCTTACTTTAGCGCTTAAGAGGTAAATTAGTAAATATTTCAGAAAGATATTTTCACAGAATATGTGAGACTACTGCTGAATTGTTACAAAAGGTTTACTAAAAAAAAAAAAAAAAAAAAAAACTGAATTGTCATTAAAAATTTATTAAATTTCTTTAATTTCTTTAATTTATAACTTTTGCCGAGAATTAAATTCATTCCATTCACCAAATTGAATTGTGGATACTTCGGTATCAACCTTTCTTTCTTTCTCGACAACTAATTCTTGTAAAATATCACGAATACTGTCATCATGTTCAATATATCACTCAAATAATAGACAGCATTTATCAGTATCCGAATCAGAATCCGACGTAATTCTATTTGTATTTTTCTTTCTGAAAAATCTCGGCTGTTCTTCATCGCTACTATCAGAATTTTTGTAAACCTCGTAACAGGCTTCTTTACTATCACGTGATTTTCTAAAATTATATAACTCTTTCCATTTTTCTTTTGGATGTCACAAAATATTAGGGAGAAAATTATAAGACAAAGAAATTTTAACTATTCGTTACTACTGAAAAAATATTTTTATAAAGAAGAAATAACTTTCGAATCTCACGCGCTTTCTTAGATGCTTCGTTCGTGAAAAAAAAATTTTCTACTAAATGCGCGTCGTGAAACATTTCGTTCTATACGTACTTATCTTTTCTAATAAGATGACAAGAAGCTAAAAACCCTCAATAATCTTTCAAAAAAGACTATCCTCACCATAGGATAAGAATTTCTTTCTAAACGTAATAATATCTTACTACAATAAGTAACTATTGACACAGTATCTTTATACACCGGCATTGTGGGCCTAACGGAGATTTTCTTGATAACTAAAAATAGCAGTCAACGCGTTAAACGATCTGTACGACCCAAAAGTATTTTTTGCCATTTTCATCGAACGTTACTATCCCTTTCTCACTCTCTTTCCCCCTGTCCCCTCCTCCACCCCAATCCCAATTTGTGCGTCATCGATATGGACGAAGAAAACGCAGTATATAAAGGCTAAGAAATGGAAAAAAGAAAAAAATTCAGGTCGAACGTCACAGCGCTCGTTCGATGGAATAAATCATACGAATCATACAAATCATACGAATCATACGAATAATACGTACGTGTCCGGATCGTTTTAATACGTTGGCCATTAAGACATATCCCAATTCGTCTTGAGTGTCTCGTCAGAAAGGGAATCCTCCCAAGTTTTCCGAGAATTCATCCTCAAAAGGCATCCAACCGTAACGGAGGAGAGAGAGAGAGAGAGCGTGCGCTTGACAGAAATTAGTAATCCCTAATGGATGATTCGATGCGAGACCAACCACAGTCGTAAGGCTTTGCCTAACTTCGTATATAGGCATTTTACTTCCTCCTTGGTGTCTCTCTCACGGTCTTAACGGCGGCAAGCTATTCTCGATTAATTTCAAGAGACAATAGTAGCTCGCTTCCACTCCGTCGATTTACAACTTACCGGCGAACGCCTCTCCCCCTTTGCCTCTCGATAGATCCAACGATACAAGGTGGGTTTCCCACTTCCCACCCCCTACCCCCTATCCCTACCCCCTTATTATTTCAAAGGACCAATTTTTTTAACCTCTCGATCTTCTCTCTCGCGAAAGAAGGAAAGAACGAAAGTGAAAGGTGGGGAAAAAGAAGAACTTCAAAAATTAAATAACGGAGAAAATTTCGGGAAAATTTCGTTGGTTGTATTTTTTTTTTCTTTTTTTCGTTTTTCTCTCTATCTATTTACCTCTCTCTCTCTCTCTCTCTCTCTCTCTCTCTCGCGCGCGCGCTCTTCCTCTCTCTCTTTCTTTCTTTATCGTAGAGAATTTGTCATCGAGGACGATTCGAAGATATGACGACTACTACGGGCGATCCGTCGACTCTGAAGACGCCGGCCTCGTTGTCGGGTGGCGATTTGGTCTCACGTTTGTTGGCTGCCACGCCGCCATATCTTTACAATGTGCCCCTGACACCTCATAGTTTCTTCTTCAGCGAGATGTTGAGATCGTTCGTACAAGCGAAAGCCGAAGCAACGTCGTCTACGGCGAACGGTAATAGTGCGCCGAGACGTCGGAAGAGATCATGGCGAGACGCTCGTGACAGGCCTTTAGAACTAACAACCAAGGAGAGAACCCATCATCATCATCATCATCATCATCATCACAATCATCATCATCAATCTCAACAGGACAAATATTATCATGGACAGGCGCAACAGCTGTCACCGCAGCAACAACAACAGCAACAGCAACAACAACAGCAACAACAACAACAACAACAACTGGACGCTCGTTTGGAGAACAGAACGAAACAGAGCGAAGGTTATGAGACGGACAACAAGGTAAACGTTGTGTTCGATCAAAAAGCGAGCTTCGGGGGTGATATATTGAAGTCGATCGACGAGACCAAATCAGAATTCGTCAAACAGAGTAAGAACTATTTCGACGAACGGCCATGTCACTTCGAGCAATCACAATCGCCGGAAACTATTTTTCCTGCGGCCGAATTGCAAAAGGTTAAGCCGGAAGAACAGCAACAACAGCAACAACACGGAGATCGTAAAAATGGTAATTATACCGATAGAAACGGTTACGACGAGCGCTCGAAGAATACAGTTACCGTTCCGGATTTACCATTACTGAACGAACAGAAAAAGCTCGATTTCTCGAGGAACTTTCTTCCAGGATTGTCTGGTAGAGGATGCGAAGTATTTCAAGGCGTTAAAGGATTCGGTTTACCCGGCAACGTTTCAAATTCCGAATTTCTACCCGGTCCGCTCTGGTATCCACCATACCCAATGCCGCAATCCTATCCCGGTATAGATCCCTTACACTTTTTCATCGATCTTCGTGTATCCGGGCATATATGGGATCGTAAGCTCAACGAGAGGCAGTTACCTTTCAAAAGCAAGCACTGCTCGGCTTTTAGCGTGCCGCAATCAAAGGAATACAGTAATCGCCCATTGAATCTAACAAGGGATGAAGCCAGTACGTCTAGGGCCATCGACGAAAATCTCCATGGCACCAATTACATCTTGAAGCATCTCAGTAGGACTTATAGAGATATACAAAAAACGAAAGTCACCAGGCAGGAGACGCCGGTAACGGATAATGACGAGATTAAGCAAGGACTGTCAGAAAGTAAGTCTCCATTTGCTCCTCTCTCTTTCTTCTATCATAAATACACACACACACACACACACACACACACACATATCAGGTCTACCGGAAAATTGTGTCCATTTGTACAACAACAAATCTCGACACGTAAACGCACGTTTATTCGACGCATGTGTGCCTCTCTATTTTTATCACTTGATGTATATACGTACTGACGTAACAAATTAACTCAAATAAAGTTTTTAGTTAATTACAATGACATCATTTAATAAAATTTATTGACGGTAATCAAAATTTGTACTTTGTTTTATTCCACAAATGGAAAGAACTTTCCGATAGACCTAATATATGTGTATGTATGTATATATATATATATATATATATATATATATATATATATATATATATTTCTTTTTTTTTATTGACGTATCTTATTAATACGCGTTTAATATCGATCTTTTGCACAAACCGATACATTCGTCTAATAACTTTCTTAACATTTCGCGAACGATAGGATACAGCAACGATAATTCATCGTCGTGGTATACGCTTTTAAAGTAAATGTTTTTATATGAGACGTCGGTAAAATTGAAAGGAGTATTCCTCGTTAAACGCGTTATACCCACCCATAAATAAAAGAAAAAACGAAAGCAAAGAAAGATTCGTCGATAGGCATCGTTTAGATCGCCCTTCGCCGTGCTTTCTTTCCTCGTCGATGTAAATAATTAATTGAAAAGAAAAGGAAAGGAAAGAAAAAAAGAAGGAGAAAAATAAAGGCGTACGAGTTGTTGATGTTCCGACGTATGTTAATCTCAGTCGTTTCTCGATAACAGGCGAGGACTCATCGAAACAGGAGGACGCTAGCGATTCTCCCGGGAGCAAAGAAGACGAGAGAAAGGATCTACGTGCTGTAATTGGCCTCGAATTGGTGGTGGACTACGTGAAGGAACCAAAGGGTGACCCTTCTTCGACCGAACAAGCCGCACGAGTTAACACGGAATAATTTGTGAACGTTGCCAAAAGGTGATCCTTAGATTCGTTCTTAACTACGTTAATAATTGTAACATATTATGCTAGAATCATCGACTAATAAGTCAATTCCGATTATAATGTCGCATTCGAATTTTGTCCCTCGCGAATTTCATCTTGAGAAAAATAGAGAAAAAGGAAAAGAAAAAGAGAAGAAAATAAAAAAGAGAAAAATATTGAAAGGAAAAACGAAAAAAAAAAAAAAGACAAGAAAAGAAAAGAAAGAAAGAACGAGATTGAATAACCTTAAACATCATTCGTCCCTTTCTAACATGGAAATAAATTAAATCGCGTTCCATCTATTTAAACGGAAATCATCTATTAATCGTCACTAATATACTCGAAGGTATATCGTCTAAAGCTTTTTTTTCGTTGGTTTCCCCAAAAGCAAATACCCCAATAAGCGAATCCTTTCCCTTCGAGCTAATAATCACGGAGAAAGAAGCGATCGATCATCGCGACTTAATGAATCGATTCAATCCCCTCCCCCATCACCACCCCCTCCCACTAGTCGTAACGAGAAGGACTTTTTCTTTTCCTTTTCTCTTGTATTTTTTTTTTTTTAGCTACTTCCATGGGACTCGAAATGGTCCACTTTTTTCCGAATTCAAATTGTATGTGATATGCACTGTAAATAATATGATAGTAGTATTCCGATGTATCTATATGTATCAATAGAGTATGGATAGATTATGATGAACGTGTAAATTGTCGTAATAAATCCGATGTGATTTAGATAGTCTCTCTCTCTCTCTCTCTCTCTCTTTCTAACTATCTGTCTATTAATAATCTAATATTCTGTGTTTCACTTTCTTTCAAATCGTAGTAAAGAAACGAGTCTTAATTCTTCTTCTTGATTGGTATATACAATTGAATATATATATTTGAATATGTGTGTGTGTGTGTGTGTGTTTGTATGTGTATATACAAAATATTTCGTACATATATATGCATATACTTAGCGTATGTGTATATATATATATATATATATATATATATATATATATATATATATATATGATGAACTCAAAAGGAAACAGCTTCATTATTTATTTTCTTAAATTCGTGATAAGAAATTGTAACATATGAATGATACAAAGGCAACGTCTACAGTGTCAACGTCATTAATGGATTTCTTTGCTACGGTTGTGCGTCTCTTTGCTCTTATTTTCTTTCTTTTCTTTATTTATTTATTTATTTTTTTTTTTTTTTTGAATACGATACGTCTCTCGTTATAACCGAAAGGAGACTTGGCGTGACACATATACGAAGTATCAAGGAACTTGCACATATCGCATGAATATCATATTTCGCTGATTGTCCACGTTAATAATCTCATGACGCTGTTTTCCTTTTTCTTTCTTCTTCTTTTTTTTTTTTTTTTTTTTTTTCTTAACGCACATATCTTTCATTCGAAACGCTCGTTTACGAACGGCGTCATCCTTATTTTTACATCGACTATATTATTTTCTTCTTTATCTTTTCCTTTTATCAATATCTTATCTCCAAGATCAGAAAAACATTTGGAATTTCTTTATTTGAATAAATCCTATCGTGGATTTATTTTCTTTTCTTTTTTATTAATTAAATTTTTCATGAACGTAGAGAGATTCTACTTTTATAATTGAAATAACGTTAAGATATTGAACGCGTTATCTTCTTTTTTTTCTTTTTTTTTTTTTACTTTCGTTTGAATTAATACTTAAGTACGTACGATCGTTATCGGTGGAAAATAAAAATTGAGGAACAACAAGCGTATTTATAAAAAAAATTGAAAGTTGTTAGCGGATAAGCAAAAGCAAGCACGTAGAAACTAATTGATATTATCGCCGTACGTTAGAAACGCGTTAAATACTTGAAGATTGCTCCAGATGGATACACGTCGGAGAATATATATATATATATATTTATATATATAACATTCCTTAAAAAATTAATCAGTTAACGCGTTCCCGTTCGTTCACACATTTTCGAAACTAGAGATCGAAAATCATTCTGTTGTCATTCAAATTCGAGGGTAATATCGATTGTAAAAAAAAAAAAAGAAAAAAGAAAAGAAAATATCACATCGTTGTTGTTGATGAAACGATCATCCTGATTTAATTTCATCGATCTCACTCGCGTTAAATCGTAACTCGTTAGATCGAACATCTCGCGAGATATAATGAAAACATAGTTTCGTAGTAATACTAATAATAATAATATCAATAATAATAACAATATTAATAATAATAATAGTAATAATAATAATAATAATAATAATAATAATTGTAAACAAATGACAGACAAGAGAAAAGTAATGGAAAGCATATAACGCAGCCCCGAACATTTTCTAACGAATGGTTGATTACGAATATAATTCTACATGCGATAATTAATTCCAAGTAAGACGATTAAGCGACGGTGGTCTCCTCCTCTATCCACCCCTAACCCACCCCCTCCTCTTTCTCCTTTCCGCCCTTCTCGCGCCGATAGGATAGAGACGGGTTAAAGCCAATAATATTTCCACAACGACGATGTCATAAAATATGCGTGTGGTACCGTTCAATGAAAAAAAAAAAAAAAAAGAAAAAAAAAAGAAAACAAGAAAGAAAGAAAAGAAAAGAAAAGAAATGAGGAAAAAGAGGGGAAGGAGAAGTAAAGTAAAGGGAAGGTGAGATAAAAACGAGGGAAAAGTATTGTTCTATGTGCATAAAAATCTTCGTTCGAGGTGGTAACGCACGAACGAATATTACGATTCACGATATTTCCCCCTTTTTTTAACGTGACACAGCCTAGTGGATTTTAATAACTGTGGGGTGTATAGTTCGGAAGAAGACAAAGTTACGAGAATAGGAGGAAGAGGAGAATGAACGCGTGAATATATCGGTAACGATTGCGAAAGCGTAAAATAGAGAAGAAGAGAGAGGAAAGAAGAAGAACAAGAAGAAAAAAAAAGGAAGAAATAATCGCGCGAAGATCGTTCGGAATTGATCATCGATTACATTTGAAAGCGGTCTTTGCTTCAGAAGTGCTAAGCGATTTTGGATTGTCAAAAGGGTGTAAAGGTGATTGGTGATGGTGATGGTGATGGTGATGGTGATGGTGGTGGTGGTGGTAAGAGCTCTCTGCCGCGACTTGCACATTATTGAGACGCGAAAAGAGATTAAAAACGACCTTTGTTTTTTTTTTCCATCGCGCGCGTGTTCGTTTTATCTTCTTTGCATTTTCCTTCCTTCCTTCTTCTTTTTTTTTATTTTTTAATTTTATTTTTTCTTTTCTTCTCTCTCTCTCTCTCTCTCTTTTTTTTTTTTTCAAAGGATCGCTTCCATTGACTGGGGGTGCATTGCGGCAAAGTCGTGAATAATGCATGAAATTTGTACCCTAGGAATCGAATCGCGCCTCTCTCTCTCTCTCTCTCTCTCTCTCTCTCTCTCTCTCTTTCGTCACACCAACGAACGGCACGAGACGACAAGAGAGGAACGGGCATAAATCTAAATAATTTCAACCCTCGAATTTTTATTATTCCTATGACTACGCTACGGGTTCTCCCTGTCCCGTTGAATATGCATATGTCGCTTTCCACACACACACACACACACACATATACATATACATACTTCTCGCCCGAGCCTGTTCACTCTCTCTCTCTCTCTTTACCTTTGTGTCAAAACACTTCGCAACACCTAGAATCAGCAGCATCGTCTCTCGATATCACGTATCTCTCTCTCTCTCCCTCCCTCACGTCAATTTTACCAGCTCATTCATAAAGCTCGAAAGATAAATCCATGGATTCTCTCGTTGGATTCCTTTATCCCCCTGTTTTTTTATTTTTCTTTTCTTCTTTTCTCTCTCTCTCTCTCTCTCTCTCTCTCTCTCTCTCTCTCTCTTTGTCGTCCTCGGGGGGTTGGAGGAGGGGGGACGCTTCCTTCGCAAAAGATCTCTTATTCTTTATTAATATTAGGAACGTCAAACGTAACGCGAAACGTTCTTCCCACCCCCTTACTCCCTACCGTCAGACAAGAAAAGACCCGCAGCAGAAGCAGAAGCAACGGCATAGCTCGTAGATCAAAGAGAAACTCTCTAATATCGAAAATTTACAATGTCCATCATTATTCACTCGTGGAATCTCGATAAATCACGGGGAGGATTAACGAGCGGCGAAGATGACACTGAATTTCCCTTGGATTTCCTTCTACCTCCGTACCTCTAACTACCTACCTACCTATCTACCTACCTACCTACCTACCTACCTACCTACCTCCTCCTTTTTCCTTCGTCCTTTCGCCCCGTTCACAGGACCGATGAAATATAGCCAACAACTTTTCTCATATTTGAGAGTTTTCTTGAAAGCCGGCGCACTGTTGTATACCGTGGAAGAAAGAGAGCGACGTAAAGCAGCAGGGAGGGTAAGGGTGGAGTGGTGGGAGTGGGATGAGGGGAGTTATGAAGTGGTTGGGACGAGTGCTATAACGTAACACCGAGCAAGGGCTGGAAGTTACCGAGTGTTTATATCCAGGGGCCCTTTCTTTCCCCCTTTTTTTTTTTCTTCTTCTTCTTCTAGAAGTTATATTCCCTTTTTTCATAACCCTTTCTTTCCTTTTTATTTTTATTTATCTGCTTTTTTTTTTCTCTTCTTCTTCTTCTTCTTTCTTCGCACCCGCGACCATGTAAATCAAACCTTTCACTTTCGTCCCTCGTATCCTCGCATTCTTTTTTCTTCTTTTTTTTTTTTTTTTTTTTTTAAATCAATCGAAATGTAATATCCTCGATTATTATTTCGATTAGCGAGATTTATCTATTAGGGAGATGAAAAGTAAACGAACGTACGTGTGCGGCGCGATACGAGGATAAAAACAATGGACAAACAATAAAGCGGACTCGTGTATTTGAAGTGTTTTTTTCTTTTTTATTATTTTTATTCGTTTATAATACTGCACAATGTTGACTTGGGAAACATTTTTTTCTTTAGCACACCTTTCATAACAATTTTATTTAAAAGTATAATACAGAGTGCATCTCTCTACGCATTAATTTGTACAAACTAATCTTTATAAAGTCTACTAGGATCCTTTTTATCTACCAGTAAACGCGATATGTAACAAACAATGCGAATTAAAAAAAAAAGAAGAAAAAAAAAAGGAAGATAAAATACACGGTGATTGTTACGCGTTTAACTTGGAAAATTCGCATGTAACGAGATGTGTAAGGTAAATGCCATAGCGAATTTAGGGCAAATCTTCGGTGTATGTATATATATATATATATATATAATTACATATTTTTACATTAAATTATCGGGAATTGTATTTCCCGTTTTTGTAAAATATATATGATTAAATTGGACTATAAATTCATACTGAGCAAAATTATATGGATCAACTTATGACATTATGTTTGTTAAGTTGAAAGAGCGTTACCGCATTAAAAGATCACGAATTCTACGAGTATTTGGCAGTTCATATTTAATTATTTTCTAAGGATATTTATTTTGCTTTTGCGGAAACTCTCTTGCAGATTTCATTAGTATATTCGCTGCATTTTGCGGTTCCTCCAAGATCACCAGTCAAATATTTCGCTTCTTTAATGGTGTCATAAGCGGCATTTTCTATAATTCGGGCGTGATCGTTTAATCCCATATATTTTAACATCATTACCGACGATAATAACAACGCCGTAGGATTGGCTTTGTCCTGACCTGCAATATCTGGTGCAGTTCCATGTACCTATATTACGAATAATGATTTTAATCTATTTGTAAAACGTAATATTTGTAAAGAAATAAATAAAAACAGTTTAGTATAGAACATACCGATTCAAAGAGAGCACCATTAATGCCAATATTTCCACTAGGTGTAAGTCCAAGACCGCCAACGAGACCAGCACACATATCGGATAAGATATCACCGTAAAGGTTGGGCATGACAAGAACGTCGTATTGACTTGGATCTTGTACCATATTTAAGCACACCGTATCCAAATACTTTTCTTCAAATTTTATGCTTGGATATTTTTGAGCAGCATCACGACAACATCTAAGGAATAAGCCGTCGGACATGCGCATGATATTTGCTTTATGTACTGCGGTTACCTATAACAACGTACAATCCTTGAAATATCATCCTCAATCATTATTCAAATTAATTCTTATTATCGAAAAAAGTCTTACCTTTTTTCTGTTATTATCCTTAGCATATTGGAAAGCAAAATCTGCCACTCTACTGGACGCTTCTTCCGTGATTAATTTAATACTTTGTACAACACCTTCCACTATCTCATGTTCTATACCTGAATATTCTCCTTCTGTATTTTCTCTGATTGTTACTACATCTACATTGTCGTACAACGTTTTATATCCTTCCAAAGAACGACATGGTCTTACATTAGCATATAAATTGAATTCTCTAAAAAAAAAAAAAAAAAAAGAAAAATAATTGAATTTATTCATTTGTGAAAACGTATCATTCAGATTCAATCGTGGAAATAAGCATGAATGATATTAATCTACAAACATTACTTTAAGTATATCAAATAATATGCCATATCTATATTTGCCATGATGCTTCTGATTACATAACTACAGAATTATTAAAAGCAGCTGTATTAAGAGGGAGATAATATTATCAAACCACCAAGGATAAAATTAACTATATTTGATTACACAGCGATAAAGAGAAACTCACTTTCTTAATGCCAGGTTTAAAGATCTGTGACCTTTTCCTATAGGAGTCATGAGAGGTCCCTTCAAACCAATTTTATTTCTATTAACCGAATCTATAGCCGCTTGTGGAATGCCAAATTTTCCATCCGGACCTTTTACAGGTGTTACATCCACTGATTCCCATTCTACCGGTACCTGTCATTATGGTGAAACACATTATTACGATACGTAATACAAAATATAATTGAAAAATAAGCTTACATATATATATATATATTTTTTTTTTATAGATTAACCACGTATGTTTATTTTATAAACATATTAAACCACGTTAAAGAATTGTGCACTGTAAATACGCATATGTACATATATATATATATATATATGAAGATCCAATATGGATCCTCTTGATATGACATAACACCCTTAACATATACGCTTGAACAGCTTAAAAAGAAGAAAAAACAAAAAAAGATAAAAGAAACCGACGTGGAGCAAAAAAAGAGCAAAAACATACATGATATATGTTCTTACTTTTAATAAGAGCTTGTAGAAAGAACACATTAAATAAGATTCTAATTGGATCAACTTGTATGAGAGTAAGATTAAAATAAACGCTATAAAAGGGGTTAATTGAGGACAAATTGGGTCACCTTGAAAAATATAAACCAATATTGTCCTTTAAAGAAAAAACATATATATATATATATATATATATGGCTAAGAACGGTCTTGTGTTATCTAATATTTGGAAAGAGAATGAGATAGAGAGGGGTCAGGGAGGGGAGAGAAAGAGAGAGAAGGAATCGCTAATTCGTAAGATCGATGGAACACAAGCACGTTCGACAAAAGAGAAAAAAAAATATATACATATATATAACATACAAATATATATATATATATATATATATATATATATGCGTGTGTCCCCTTACCTTAGCAGCATCAAAAATCTTCTGTACGGCAGTGGATATCTCTGGGCCGATCCCGTCTCCTGGTATAAGGGTACATTTACGAAGATTACTGCAGAGCCGTACATTGCCAATTTTTGGGGTGATCTGTCCTCGGAAAATCCAGAAAACGATTCAATTCTCTGCGATGACATTATGTCAGTTACGTTATTTCGTATTAATTGAATGCAAAGGAAAGATTTATCACTCGAAACATATATTTTCAATAGCTACGAAGCAAATGGAATTTCAACGATATCTCCGAATCGAGATCTTGAAAATATATCGATGATGATTATGAACAGTCTTATGAAAGGAATAGACACCGATATATGGCTAATGTACAGAGAGGGAGAGAGATAGAGATAGAGATAGAGAAAGAGATAGATACTATTCTAACCTTTCCATTCAAAAATACGATAATATTATATATAAACGATAGAACGTTTAACGAATGGACGATTTCGATCGGGACGCGTTTGACTTACTACTTTTCTTATCCACTGGCCCGCCATTATATCGTAACGTAAATCTTTTTATATTTTCAAAAAAAAAAATTCAACCTCGGTGGTAGAACGAAACGAAGTGGCGCACGTCAGTAGACTCGCCAAGGCAAAAGTAAAAAGGGGAGGAAAAGGAACGAACGAGAAGAATTTTCATTGGTCGACGACGTATCCACGATGTCTTCTGCTATTCGGAAACGGAAGGGCCATAGCGGACGATATTTGTTTGAGGACGAACGGTGGCTCCACGGGATACGTTTGAATTAACGGATTGCCATTCGTAATTTAGTTTAATGTTTTATAGAAAAAAAAAGAAAAGGGGAAATAAAAAGGTCGAGCCTCGCGCGACGAGATAACGGAAACGTCGATGGGTCGTTTCGAGATAATTTTCATGGTTTTATTTTTCGTTTGGATACGAAGGGCGGCGTCGGGGCCGTAGGGTTGGAGGGTCAGGGAAGGGGTGAACGTTCAAGATTCGTAATTCGTGAGAGTAAATCCGAATTATAGTCAAGATCAAAAATTATCCGTTTCCCGCTTTAACGGAGCTATCATTAAATTCGATCAGTAATTGGTCAATGGTAAATTGATTGAACTCGCGATTACGTTCTGACTGGTGGTGGTATCGTCGGAAGTCGGAAGAACGTTTGAAAACTTCGTTGATTTAATCAACGTTCGATAATAATTGATAAATAAAAAGCGATCGAGATATATAGTTTTATCGTATCGCCCTTAATACTATATGTTAATAATAAGAAAATCTTTTCTTTTTTTTTTTCTTCTTCGAAGCTTTTCAATCGCATCCGCGTATTTAATATCTCTCGGGCGTTCGCAAAATTCGCTTTTGAATTCATTGGTTTCCGGGATTTTATAACTTCCGTTGACAGCCATTTTATAAGACGCTTCTCGTGCTCGCGTATGTTTGCTTCTATTTTCAGTTTGACTATTTTGTAACCTCGGAACTTAAGGTAGATTATCTAGGACTTCCTTTGTTAATCGTTATCTCGACCAAATAACAAGGATGATCAAGGTGGAGGAGTAAGTGGAACGATGAATATTTTTTCAAACATTTTTATGATAATATTACTGTCGGCATGTTATACTCCATTGTATTATTAATATTAGATGTTCTCGTATAATTAACGTTTTATATAATGATATTATTATATTTTGTCTGCCTTCGAATTAAATTTTTATCCGTAGACGTTGATACGAAGTACTAATTGTAATTAATGCTTTCTTTGTTTTATGGAATGGTGTATGATCATGTTAATTATGCGGTCATTCTTCATTTCATGTTCAATATATCCTTTTTTTTTTGTTTTGTTAACAACAGAACACAAATACAAAATGACGATGAAAGAGATAGGAGCAGAGAACGTGATCGGAATCGACGATCAGACAGACAAAATCGTCTCAATTCGACTAGTCGTGATCGGAGTAGAGAGAGAAATGAACGTGGTGGCAGGAAAGCTTCTGATAGAAGGATCTATGTATCGAATATACCGTACGACTTTCGGTGGCAAGACTTGAAAGATTTGTTTAGAACTGAAGTGGGCAAAGTCGCGCACGTTGAACTGTTTACGGATGAGAACGATAAGCCCCGTGGTTGCGGTATCGTAGAATTTGAGGATGCGGAATCTGTAAAGATTGCCGTTGAAAAAATGCATCGTTATGACACAAAAGGAAGAAAATTAGTCGTGAAAGAGGTACTGTGTATACTTTGTTATGTAACCAACTTAAATTGAACATCATATTACAAAAAAATTACAATTTAACTGATCTGTTGATAATTTATCTCTTTTAGGATTTTGATGTCGAGCGTGATAAGTATGGTCGTCTGGCGACGGCTCGTAATAATGATAGACAAAGAGATGATAGATTTAGAGACGCTCCTCGCCAGCAAGGAGGCGGTAGACAAAATATGCCTACACCTAGTGGTGGTGGTGGCGTTGGCGGTGGCGGCGGTGGTGGAGGAGGAGGCGGTGGTGATAATAAATTTGGTAATACGTATGGTCTCAGCACACAGTTCTTGGAATCTTTGGGCATTAACGGACCTTTGGTTACAAGAGTCTTTGTAGCAAATGTAAGTGTATCTTGTGTAAAATATATTTCTCTCTTTCTCTCTCTCTCTCTCTCTCTCTATATATATATATATATATATATAAAATTATTGTTCTCTCCAGTTGGATTATAAAGTGGATGAGAAGAAATTGTTGGAGGTATTTAAATTGGCTGGAAAAGTTTTACACGTAGAGTTGGGTAAAGATAAAGATGGAAAGTCTCGTGGTTTTGGAGTCGTGGAATATGATCATCCGGTGGAGTCCGTACAAGCCATTTCGATGTTACACAATCAACAACTTTACGACAGACGAATGACTGTAAGGCTTGACAGAGCAAATGAACCAGACATGCCACCAAAATTACCAGAAGGTATGTTTTATTTTTTATTTTCATACAATGAAGTTCCCGCTTTGGTACATCTATAGATATCAATGTTATTAAAATTTCATGCGAATCAGGTTTGAAGGGCATTGGAATGGGATTGGGAGCTGGAGGAAACAGATTAATGGATGTGGCACGAAACATTCCCAGTGTACAAGCAAACAATCCACCCGTTGTAAATCCAATATCCGCTCCCGTATTAGCCGCGGGTGCTTTCGGTGCTGGGTTAAATAACGTTGTACCTGCACAATTAGGTATGCCGTGAATATTATCATTCAAACGTCAACCATACGAAGGATTATACGAAATGGATTTGATTCGCAATCGCTACTTATCCCCATATCCCTACCCCTTTTTATTTTTTTATAGCATCCGCATTGACAAATTCAAACGCGGCGGCACTTCAAGCGAGCCTTGCCGGTGGTTTAGGCGCTAACCTAACTACAAGCTCCTTATTGAATTCATCTTTAACGAATGAACTGGCTTCCAACTTGAATAGCTTTGGCGGTGGAGTTGGTGGTTTGTCGGGATTACAAGCGTCTTTGGCTGGTGGACAAGGAAATAATTCATTCGCACCGAGAGGCTTGTCCAAATTGGATAACGATATTGGATTTGGCGGTAACAATGCTTTCGGAAGTTCGTCCTTCGGTGGTGGAAGAGATTTTGATGGGGGTTTCAACAGAGGTGATGGCGATCGTGTGTCAGGTGGAGGTGGCGCATTTTCCGGCAATCAAGGACAGGGTGGAGGTGGTAACAGACAAAATGCTAACGGTTCTCGACCGATGTCGGATACCATTCTTATAGGCAACGTAAGTATACCTCGATAGATTTTTATTGGATGCAATTAATATATTTACCAAGAGTAGTCTCGCATCTCTCCGGCATGTTATCGTAATTTTCTTTTTTTCTTTTTTTTTTTTTGCTTCCGCTCTCGCAAAACTTAACGATTTAGAACGCAAGTACGAACGTAACAATGAATCTTTTAAAACGAGAGAATGTGTTATTGTCTGATTGATTACAGTTACCACCTAATACCACGTGGCAAATGTTACGTGATAAATTTCAAGATGTCGGCGAGGTGAAGTTCGCAGAGATGAGAGGCACTGATATGGGAATGGTACGATTCGTCTCCGAATGGGACGCCGAGCGAGCAGTGTGTATCCTTTACGAAAGAAAAAAAAAAAGAAAACTTATCGCGTCGTATGCTTCTATATATATATATTATATATATATATATATATATGTATGTATGATGTATGTATGATGTATGTATGATGTATGTATTTATGTATGTATGTATGTATGTATGTATGTATGTATGTATGTATGTATGTATGTATGTATGTATGTATGTATGTATGTATGGTTGTATGTATGATGTTGTATGTATGTATACGCGTACATGATACGTATATATCTTTTGTTTTTTTTTATAACTAATCTCTTATAATATCCAAGAGTACTTTCCTTAACTCGTGTCCGTTATACGTTAATAGCTATGATGAATCGGTCACGTATCGATGGTAGGACGATCGACGTGCGCTTGTATTAAAAGAAAGAAAATCCAACTACAACGATCCAACAAAGGTAACGCTAGTACGAATTTAATATTCGCAGAATTTTGACGCTTGACCATAACTTATTGATGCAGCTAGAGGAGACTGGGGTTTGCTATGTCGTCAGCAGCATTGTTCCGCTCCCGATGAGACAGTACTTGAAATTCATCGTAGTTGTGTGGCAGAACTTAGGACAGTGAGAGAGAGAGAGAGAGAGAGAGGGAGAGAGAGAGAGATAGTGAGAGAGGGAGAGGGAGAGGGAGAAGTAATCTGTCGTTGGAAGAACGGTCGTGTTGTATTAATAACCCGTTCAACGTTGAAACGCTCGTCGTATCGATGGCTATAATGGTGTGTGGTCAGCCTTCTTTTGACGTAATTAACCGTCGTCTCTCGTTCTAAATTCTATATTACGACGCCATCAGTTTATCGTTCCTTTTATATATATATATATA
The DNA here is from genome assembly GCA_911387685.1 of Dolichovespula media. Lineage (NCBI taxonomy): Eukaryota > Metazoa > Arthropoda > Insecta > Hymenoptera > Vespidae > Dolichovespula > Dolichovespula media. Next base: position 6,348,920 of record OU426862.1, read on the forward strand.
TATTATATATATATATATATAGTCGGAAACGTTCAACTCTAATCTAAATCGGCTTCTTCGAGTGATCGATGATAAATAGTGTTTAGTTTGTTAGGATTAGGTTCGTAAATGTTCTTACACCATAGTCCATAGGTTTTTTTTCAAGTATATAGGCTATACTATTTACGGTAATCAGTAAAAAGTAGCTTGTAAGTTTATTTCATAGTTGTCACACGATGAGAGTAAGAGAGTGAGAGAGAGAGAGAGAGAGAGAGAGAGAGAGAGAGAGTGAGAAAGAGAAAGAGAGAGAGAGAGAGAGAGAGACGACTCAATCGGTTTTCTGACATTCCGGTCTAAAGTGACGCTCTGGTCGTTCGCAAACAGGTCCAAACTTTTTAACAGGGACAAGATTAATTTTGCTTTTTTTTTTTTTTCCTTTGACGTATGTTAATATTAATAATCTGCACGCACGGCTGTCACGAATGTTAAGAGTTAAATTTTCGATCAGAAGACGATTTAATCCATCTTTTATACATTAGATAATCGTTCCAACGATTCGATCCTTTTACGGATAGTAAATAATTCTGTCGTTATATTCTAATGTCGGTTTCTCTCATATTTATACATCGGTTCTTTTATGCCTAAATATGTACTATAAATAGAGATGTATCGTGGCTCGACAGGGAAAACACAATTTTCTCCGCTCCGTTCAACCCCTTTTGAAATGTGTATTTTCTTTTTTTTTCCTTTTTTTTTTTCTTTTCGGTTATTCAGTGTTGTGTTCACGCTGCATATTATACATCGTTGTAATTATTTTGGAGATTTAAAGTGCATAAACCCTTTTTTTTTTCTATCTCTCGGCTTTAGGAAGGTCCCTTTCGGTTCGGTGTCGTTCTGAGAGACTTCAGCGAACGAACATTGGATGACTTTATGCCCTAAATTTTTGCTAGAATTGTCTTACGTATTGTGCACAATCATATGTTTACCAAAAAATATAAAACACGTTTGTATAATATATATATATATGTATATGTATATATATATTTGGGTATGCATATATATAATATATATTGTATATATACGTATGTATATGTATATATATATATATATGTATATTATATATATGTGTGTATATTTGACGTGAAACGATTGGATGTTTCGTGCTTTTTATATCAAGAAAGAAGATATAAATATATATATATATATGCATATATATATACACATATTCATATATTAGAACATTATTTTACGATAATAATAATAATTATAATATTAATAATAATATAATAATAATAATAATAATAATAATAATAATAATAATAATAGACTCGCGCGAAAATCTATTCTTTGGTAAACATATTTCTTCTCGCCATGTAGATTTCGAGGAACATTCTCTGCGCATTGTGTAACACTCTTGTATAACCACAACCTCATATTAATAGTGATTGAATAAAGTCCACATCCATTTTGACAACAAAAAAGTTAAAAAAAAAAAAAAAAAAGAAAAAAAAGAAATGATATAAAAAAAAGACCAAAAAAAGAAAAAAAAATTATGAGATAAAACCAAAAAAAAAAGAACAAAGTAAATAATAATAATGCTGTGGTCGTTGTGTGTTTTATTTTTTGTATTGTTGCGTGTGTCTCTCTTTACCATTTTAAGCAGGTTGTGCTTTTTACCGAGGAAAAAGTTTCCATCTATTTTCACGAAAGAGAGAGAGAGAGAGAGCTATTCGAGGGATGTCGGATGAATAATTTGCGGTGAAAATGACTTTGTGATGACAGACGAGTTTTTTTTTTTCGACGATATTACGATTGTAACGAAATTCTACAACGACAATGACGACGATGACGATGACGATGACGATGACGATGACGATGACGATGACGATGACGATGATGATGATGATGTATGCGCGGGTGTTTGTGGCGTTTAATATGTTTTTTCCTTTTCTCTCTCCATCGAGACAGACGTGTTCGTTCACGGATCTTTCCATAAAACTCCTCGGATCTTTGGATCTTTCGTGTTGGGGGTGAGCGCTTCGTAATCTGCAAAAAACAAAAAAAAAACAGAAAGAGAAAAAAAAAGAAAAGAAAAAAGATCTGTGGAAACTCTTTCATATGAAGTACGGCAGGTGAGATTGATTATTATTACTGGTGGTTTTCGTTATACTTCGTTGTTTTTATATATATATATATATATATATAT
>OU426862.1:6356104-6426104 GCA_911387685.1 Dolichovespula media
GGGTGGTGGGGAGAAAGGGCGAAGAGAGGCCTTTTGCCAAGTTTTCTTTCTTTTTTTTTTTTCTTTTCTTCCTTTTTTCTTTCGTGGTCGCGCAGCGAAAATCACAACGATTCGATATCACTCGTTTTTAATCGATGAATCATCACAAGCAATGCTCTTCCTTTAATCGACTTTCGCGTCGTTCTTCTCTCTCTAAATATGTAATGTATGTATGTATGTATGTATGTATGTATATATATATATATATATATATATATATATTCAATCGTTCATTTTATATAGTCAATAATATCGACAATACCCCCACGTAACGAGGATCGTTCGACAACTTGGAAAAAGACGCGTTTACAATTATTTTCTTCTTATTAATTTAAGCTCGTATATTCTCATTCACATTTTTACGAAGCACGACGATCCGCGATTATATTCTCTTGGGCAACAAATTTTTATTCATGGATGGCAACAACACTAAAGTCGACACAAGCGTAATACTTTTTTTTTCCTTTTTCTTTCTTTCTTTCTTTCTTTTTTTTTTTTGATCGAACACATTATATCTTCGAATCGCTAATTATTAATTATTTTACGTCGCTGATCTTCCCAGCCATTTTAATTCGAAGAATTTACGAACACGCTCTTCAAGATTAAAATAAAATAAAATAAAATAGAATAGAATAGAATAGAATAGAATAGAATAGTACAGTACAGTATAGTATAGTATAGTATAGTATAGAGTATAGTATAGTTTAGTATAATATAGAATGGAAATGAAAAAAAGAAAGTAATCAGATTTACTCTACACACAACAAACACACGTCGCGAGTTTGTATTATTTTTTTTTTATATCATCACGCTTAATCCATGTGACCATATACAAACATCTGCGGTGTCACATTGTCCTACCTTTTCTCCTTCTTCTTTTTTTTTTTAATTACCAATTTTCGCTCCTTATTTTTCTCACGTCGGCTTTTTGTCGACCTTCATAAATCTTCGGCATTCGAAAAATACTTTGCGAGAAAGAGAGAAAGAGAAAGAAAGAGAGAGAGAGAGAGAGTTTTGTGTCGTTAAAATACAATATCATTCATTGTTTATAATTAATCATGCATTTAGAGACATCCCTCCGTTCCACTTTCCCTACTTAATCAACGTTCTTTTAATTCGGATTATTTAATAGTATCGCAAAAGATAAAAGGAAATGAAATGAAGGGAAAAGGAAGGAAGAAAAAAGGATGAGGAAACGAAACGTCGTTTAGAAAAAAAAAATAAAATAAAATAAAACAAAAAAAAACCATAAAACGAAGTCGATAGAGAGAGAAAGAGAGAGAGAGAAAGAGAGAGAGAGAGAGAGACTTTCGCGATATCTCAGCGATAAAATAACGAACGGTTCGTTCGTTCGTTCGTTCGTCATTCACGTATTTTATAAGGGTGTGGGAGAGGGGTAGGAGTAGGAGGAGATGCTTTAATGCATTTTAACAAACTCCCTCAGGTGTCCCGGTACGATTTCATCGATTGTATCGTCGTTGCACCACCTCCTGATAACCTTAGCCGCCAGGCAAGACAATGTAATGTATTTTAACGGATTGATGGAGTAATAGTTTTGTTTGTTGTGCAGCAAACTCTTGAAGGTCTTCTTATCCCTGTTAACTGTATCGATATGAGCGTTCGCGTCTAAGAGCGCAACCGCTAAATCCGGGCGCCAAGGTAACGACATGGCTACCCAATGTAAAGCGGTGTTACCATTCTTGTCTCTCGAATTAACGTCCGCACCGACTTTCAATAACGCCGTTGTCAAATGGGGCGAGTGAAATTTGCAGACCGGATACCTTCCGACCAAGGCCACATCGTCGCTATGTATTAATTGTAATGCGTCACGATCCTAAAATACAGAGGAAAAAATGAATTTAATAAATAAATAAATAAATACATAAATCAATCAATAAACAAACGTGCATTGACCCCTTTGACATACAATAATGACGTCTCTCGGAGACGTCATTCATTTCACGTGCCATTGTAGAGACTTCGAGAGGGATCGTCTTCACTGAGAGACGTCGTGAAAACTTCATAGATCGTCGAATTTTAATTAGTCGATATTATAGGGGAAAAGGTTATAATATAAATAAATAATTTATATATAAATGATAATAAATTATTATTTATGTAATATTATTTCAATTATTATTATCATTTATCAATGTAAATAATAAATGTCTTGAGTTCTTAGATAATTATCGGGGTATTCGTTTCCTGATTCGTTCAAAATTTGGCGGGACGAATTTTTAAATGGTATTATTCCTCGGAAGCAACCCGGACGAGCGAGAATTTTATTTTGTATGTCAATGGGGATCAATTGAAGAACGAGATTGATCATCGAAAATTTGATAATTCGTAGATGGAAGTGTCGATGAAAGGACGGCAGTAAGTTTCTTCTGGAAATTCTTATTACGAAAGATAAGTACGTATAGAACGTAATTTTTTCACGACATGCATTTGGTTGAAAATTTGTTTTCAAGAACGAAGCATCTAAGAAAGCGCGTGAGATTCGAACGTTATTTCTTCTTTATAAAAATATTTTTTCAGTAGTAACGAATAGTTAAAATTTCTTTGTGTTATAATTTTCTCCCTAATTTTTCGTGACGTCAAAAAGAAAAATGGAAGAGTTATATTTTTAGAAGATCACGTGGTAGTAAAGAAGCCTGTTACGAGGCTTACAAAAATTCTGATAGTAGCGATGAAGAACAGCCGAGATATTTCAGAAAGAAAAATACAAATAGAATTACGTCGGATTCTGATTCGGATACTGATAAATGCTGTCTATTATTTGAGTGATATATTAAACATGAAGACAGTATTCGTGATATTTTACAAGAATTAGTTGTCGAGAAAGAAAGAAAGGTTGATACCGAAGAATCCACCATTCAATTTAGTGAATGGAATGAATTTAATTCTTGGCGAAAGTCATAAATTAAAGAAATTAAAGAAATTTAATGAATTTTTAATGACAATTCAGTTTTTTTTTTTTTTTTTAGTAAACCTTTTGTAACAATTCAGCAGTAGTCTCATATATTCTGTGAAAATATCTTTCTGAAATATTTACTAATTTACCTCTTAAGCGCTAAAGTAAGCGTGTCCAGAATCTTTGCCGTCAGCCACATTATGGCTGACATGACAGTCAACGACGACTATAGGAGAGAGGAGGAGGAGGAGGAGGAGGAGGAGGAGGACGACGATAAATTACCCTACCTACCTCTTTGCCCTTAGCGTTGATTCGAACCAATTCGTAAATAGCCTTGTGTATCGCCTCGTACTCGTATGTACCTTCCGTCGGCATGTCGCGCGTCATCAAACAAGCAAGATGCAAGGTTATTAATAATATTCTGTTTAAAGACGTTACGTCGCGATCCCTAAGCGGAACCTTATCCAAAAGCTGCTTGCCCAATCTAACTTCTACTATCTGAAACAGAGTTCGTAATAATAATAATAATAATAATAATAATAATAATAATAATAATAATAATCGATGAACATTATAAGGAATACCGATTAAAACGGGGGAACAATGGAAAAATTGTGGAGATTGGAGGAAAAGGGCGGGGTGGGTAGGTGGGTGGAGAAGGAAGGAAGAGAAATCAAGAGGGACGGATAAATATTACAGAAAAAAAAAATAAATAAAATAAAATAAAGAAAAGAAAGTTTGGAAGAATACACAAATAAATATACAAACATTTCCCCTCTGCCCTATTTAAAAAAAAAAAAGAAAAAAATCTATATACACTTACAGCCTTTAAGAATATTTTAAGTATCTCCTGTCTGTCGACGGGAGGTACTCTCCTCCCTCTACTTGTTTGTCTACCTTCCTCGCCTATCATGAAGCTGAAGAGTTCGGCGAAACTGAAGAAGGAGCTCTGCGTCATTGGATTCAAGGGCTCGAGCATACCCTGTTGCATGTCCAACGCGTAATTCCACAGTTGTATGCACCGATCGAATTTTCCCGCGTCCGCATAGACTGCACCACGGTAACGAATGTAATAGCTCGTGTCGGGATGCGCAGGGCCCAAAATCCTTTCTCTGATAACTAAAGCCTGCATGCGCATTTCGTCAGGGTCGGCCAATAATTCGTCGAGTTGTTCCGGCTCGCATATTTCTTGGGCGAAATCGTAGGCCGCCACTAAGGGTAGGGGCGATGGTTTCGATATCACGACGTCGCTCTGATATCTAAGGATAGGGAAAACGAACAAGTTAACAATTAAAAATACAATAAAGTTAACAAATTAAATTGAAATAATAATAATAATAATAATAATATTGATATTAATTTTAATTTAATTTTTCATATATTTATTTCAAACGATTGAAATTAATTTACGACGTCCCCGAGTCCGTATGGAATTGGGACACTGAACGGGGGATGTAGGGTGGGTTAGTGGGGTAGGTGGTTGGAGGGTAGTAACGTAACTCGATCGTTTTTCAATTATCACTGAACTCCCTCCCTTTTTTAACGTCCAATTAATATATATCTCAATTATCTCGTTCCAACTTTATATTTTTTCTCCTTTGTTTTTTTTATCTTCTTCTTCCGGTTCCCTCCTTTCTCTCTATCGTAACATTCAACTCCTTTGCGGTCGTAGATATATATAAATATATATTTTTTTTTCGCGCGCGTATTTTCTTTTTTCTCTCCGTCTTTTTTTTTTCTCTTTCCTTTTCTATTTTCTTTTTTTTTTTTTTGTTTCTTTTTTCACCGTCGACACTTCGTCGCGATTGGAATTATTTTTATCGACGCACATAGACAGAGAGAGATACCCCACATCCAACGGAGCTCGATATCAATTATCGTGCCGTGTATGAAATTAATTTTTTATTGAAATATCCTATTTTCTTTTTTGTTTTATTTATTTCATCGAGCTCGGGTGGTATCGTTTCAATTCAGAACGGAATAATTGTCTCCTCGTTTGATCTGAATTTATTTCGTTATAAATAACGACTTGGAAGATTAAAAGTGATTTATTTTCTTTTTTTTGTCTTCTTTTTTTTCAGGAAAAATTACATCCATCGACCGCAAAGAGTTAAAGAGTTATAATGCATAACCGAGTAATAACATTTCTAATGAATTTATTAACGCATCTCTGATCACTCGATCTTTACTTCGTTGTAACGAAAAAAAAAAAGAGAAAAGAAAGAAAAGAATAAGAGAGAAAATGATCTTACCTATCATCCATGGCGCGTTTCCAAAAGTTAAGAGCACCGACCATGTCCCTTTTCTTATCGACGTACGTTGCACCTAAAAGTTCCAATGCGTCGATGCGTTCCTCGCGTTTGATTATTTCAGGAATTCCAATTAGATATTCCACGATATCGGTATTGCCTGTGAGAAAGAGCGAAAATAGAAATGAAGATAGAAAGATATATATATATATATATTCCTCTAACACTTTGCCGACCAATCTCGAAGAAAATATCATAAAAAATATTTTCATCGACGACACACGTTATCATTTTTTACTATAAGCAAGATATATACATATATATTTGAATTTAAAAAAAATTTCGAATAAACAATTACATATAAAATATAGCATAAATAATAAAGATATACGATATAAATGAAAAGACGATATACCTTCGATGGTTCGTCACGAGATCGATGAAAATTCTGAAGGAAAAGTGAAAAGTATAAAAAAAAATAAATAAATAAAAAAGAAAATAGTCGAAGCGTAAAATAATAATAAGACAGCAGAATATAAAAAAAGGAACGAACGTCGTCGTCGTTTGGTCGGCGAAAGCGTTGGATAAAAGGGAACGCGATCGGAGATCGATATGGAAACGAGTTTTTATTTCTTTTTTTTTTTTAATTTTAATTTAATTTAATTTTTTTTTTTCGTTAACCTGTTACCGCAGCCGCCAGGAGTGGGGTCATCCCGAAAGAGTCGACGTCCATTTGTGCCCCGTGCTGTACGAGCAATTTCAGAATTTCTAAGGATCCACTTTCTGCGCAATCGTGCAATGCGGTGTTACCTCTTACTGATTTTCTATTAACGTCCGCGTTCCAGGCTAATAGTAATTTAACGATATCGATATGGCCCCTGTAGCACGCTATCATCAGACACGTGTGCCCATGGCGATTGGCCATTTCTATGTCTGAAAACGAAACAAAAACAAAAAACAAAAATAAAAAAACACAAAACAATGTGAGAACACGTTTTTCGGAGCTTCACGAAGTCTGCGGAAAGATTTGGAAAGACAAAAATAAATGAAAAAAAATTAAATAAATAAATAAATAAATAAAATAAAAAAAGAACCGAAAAGATTCATAGTAAAAAAAAAAAAAAAAAAAAAAAAGAACGAAATAGCCAAGAGGACGTTCGTTTAGCAGCGAATTCTCTCTCTTTTTTTTTATTCTTTTTTTTACCTGCGCCATTCTTGACCAAGAATCGAATAATTTCATAATGTCCGTCGAAGCAGGCCGCCCTTAACGGGGTAGAATTTGTTTTCGTCGTCGAATTGACGTTCGCCCCTCGTTGCACCAACAGCTTCACTAGTTCGATGTGACCGGCCGCCGCTGCACACCACAACGGGGGCGCACCCTCTATGGTTTCGCCGTCGAAGACGACTGAAGTAAACAAAAAAAAAAAAAAGAAAAACAAAACATTATAATGACATTAAATATATTTACATAAAAACATTATAGAAAACGTTACAAAATACGTATCATATCCTATATAATTATATAAACAAATTATATATTATAGGACTTACGTTGAATTATATTTTATGCGTGTCAATACTTTTATTATGATTAATTTTATTATTATAATGCTTTTATAATCATGCCTTAATCGTATGTTATTATGTATTGAATTTATTCTTACAATTAATTAATTTATTGTATTTATCTATATAATATTAATGAAAATCATGGAAGGGATTTTTATTATATCCTATATAATTATATAAACAAATTATATATTAATATCCTCGATCCGATAGCTTTTAACATTTCGAACAAATATTATATGATGGCGTACACCTGTCCCTAGAGGACACCATATCACCCTCCCCCACCCCACTCCCCGTACATCGTAAATATCCGAATATCTTATTCAGAAATTAATCATTGAACCATTCGTTTTTTTCTCTCTTTTCTTTTCTTTTTTTTATTTTTATTTATTTTTTTTTTTTTATATTTTTTGCTCCCTTTTTTCCTATCTTTTTTTCTCACCAATCCAACAATCCAACCGAACTTTGTTATCTTTTTTTTTTCTTTTTTTTTCTTTTCCTTGTTTCTTACGCGGTCAATAATAATAAAATAAATAATTAACAATAATTGAACAAACAATTTTCCACAAACGAGATTGGAATAAACGTATTTTCTCTCTCTCTCTCTCTCTCTCTCTCTCGATATTCGAGATCGATTATATAATCGCCGTTACAAAAATCCAATTAGCGTAGAGCGATCGAGTTCATGGTCATTCAGAAGAATTTTGCAATGTGGGTTTTTTTTTTTTTTATTGAAACGCGTTTTATTCGTTCCGAGATTAACAAAAGAAACGCACAAACGCGGACGCACTAAGCGACGCGCGAGAAATGATAAATTATTATTATTATTATTATTATTATTACTATTATTTCCCAAAAGTCGCCGTGATTTTATCTTTTCTTTATTCTTTTTTTTTTTTTTTAATTTTTTTTGTATACTTTATAATATTTATTATTATTTTTTTTTAATTATTATATCTTTCGTTACCTGAGCCGGGTTGTTCTATGTCTGCCCCGCATTTTACTATGAGGTATTCTGCCACATCGTAGTGCCCATTTCTACAGGCCATGACCAATGGCGTTGCCCCATGGGTCGTAGTGCTGACTAGTACTTCTACCTCATGCTTATCCCGGCGCTCCAAAAATCGCTATTGAAACAGAACAAAAATGTTTCGTTAGATATTTTTTTTTGTTTTTCTTTTTTTCTAGTTTTTAATTTTTAGTTTTTAGTTTTTCGTTTCCTTTTTCCTTTTTATCGATCGACCACATATGTCGATAAAATGTCAATTCGAAGCACGAAAATATATTTCACGGCGAATGTCGTCTAAAAAAAAAAAAGGAAAAAAAAAAAATATAAAAAAATGAAGAGAAAATACAAAAAATAAAAGGAGAAGATTGTAAATTAAACTTTTTTAAATAGTATTTGTGGACGAATATAAATGAATTAAAAGTATTCGTTAATATATTATTATTATTATTATACATAAAAAATATATTTTTTAATTTATTTTTTTAAATATATTTTCTATATATTAAAATCGATTAACACTTCATTCACAACTAGAAAACTGTATAATAATAATAATAATAATAATAATAATAACAACAACAACAAGAATTTCAATGAATTAACATTTTTAATTAAATCTTTTGAATCCGAGATTCGTAAACATTCGAATTAATTAGCACTTGTGTTTCTTTTCTTTCTTTCTTTCTTTCTTTCTTTTTTTTTTTCTTCTTTTAAGTCAACAATAAAATGCGTTAAAATAAATAACGTTAATACGACAAGTAATTGAAAGTAAATTAAAAATCAAAGTAACGTTGAATCAAGTTTAATCGTTAAAACGTACGTAAGATCAACGCACTTTATATTCTCGAAGAATAATAAAAAAGAATATTGAAAAAGAACCGACGTTAATAGGCATTGCGATAAAAGGATTGTTTCTTTTCAAAATTGTCGAACTTACATTTGAAAATACGTTACCCGTTTTGAAGATATAACGTAATGGATAAACGATATAATAATCTATCGTACGAAGCGTCTACTCGATATAATATTGTTTCCTAGCTTGGATGGTTAGGTTTGCTTGGTTGGTTACGTCTGATTTTAACGAGTTTTCGAAGTCGACTAACAAAGTGTAAGTCTCTCTCTCTCTCTCTTTCTCTCTCTCTCTCTCTCTCTCTCTTTACGTGTTAAATTGAAAATATCGTCTAGGACGACGTCACGCGCCGGTTGTGTCCATCTATACACACAATTCGTATTCAAACTCTTTCAACGAGGATACAGAGAGTTATGCGTCGAAAAAGTAAAAAATGGTGGTTCTTCTGTCTCTCTCTCTCTCTCTCTCTCTTTCCTTCCCTTCTCTTCTCTTTTCGTGCAAATAATAAATATTTAATATGTGCCTTCTCTCCTCGCCTCTTTGTGTTTCTCTCTCTCTCTCTCTCTCTCTCTCTCTCTCTCTCTCTCTCTCTCTCTCCACTCTCTCCCTCTTTCTCTCACGTGTGTGTGCGTGCGCGCGTTCACAGGTATGTTATTTCTTACGCGCAGAAAAGATGTTCACTCCGACTCCTTTCAATTTGCAATGTCAGTTTCGTCTCCCAACGAGACCTTCTTAAACGTTCCCCTCCTTCCTTCCTTCCTTTTTTTTTTTTTTTTTTTTTTTTCCATTAAATCTTATTACCTCTCTTGCAAAACTTTTTTTCCTCCTTATAATTTTTGTATTTTTTCTTTTTCTTCCTTTTCTTTTTTTGCGAACTTCCTGCTTTTCCTCCCTCCCGCCGGCGCAAGTCACAATCACAACTATTTATCTCAATCAAAAATCATTATTTCTTTGTTCAAAAAATAAAAAAAAAAAAAAAAGAAAAGAAAAAAGAGAAAAGAAACGAAGATAAAAAAAAGGGAAAAAATAGAAAGAAAGAAAGAAAGGAAGAAAAAAAAAAAGATAAAAAAAATTTCATCGGACGAACGATGAATCCTCCTCCTCCCTACTCTTCTCTCCTCTTTCTATTATTATTATTCTTCTTCTTCTTCTTCTTCTTCCTTTAGTTTTTCTTTCGGTCCATGAAACATTCCCTCTTGTTATCCTACCGTTCGTCTTGTCGTTGTTAATAAATAAAAAAAAGTATAGAAAAAAAGAAAAAGAAAAAGAAAAAAAATCATCGTCTCGAGATTGTTTCGAGATCTCGTTTTTGAGAGAGAGAGAGAGAGAGAGAGAGAGAGAGAGAGAGAGAGAGAGAGAGAGAGAGAGAGAAACAAAACAAAAAAAGAAGAAGAAAGAAAGAAGAAATTATGCCGAACGAAAAAGGATGGCGTTTCGGTTTTATTTCCTTCTTTTTTTTATTTTTCTTTTCCTCTTCCTCTTCCCCCTCCACCCCTCGATACATGATAAATGACTTTTTATCGTTATTACGACGTGGGGGACACATGGAGGAGAGAGCTGGAGCGAGCGAGAACGAAAGGTTACAAGATTATTTTATTATTACTTTCAGATGAACGAAACTAGGACTATGTTGGTCGTTTTAAGTACGTATTTCATTTCATTTCATTCTTCATTTTTCATTTTTCATTTTTTCCCTTCTTTCTTCGAACGTACACTTCTGTCGCGTACTGTTTACGTACCGATTTAATATTATCACCGATCGAACTTTACGCTTCGTTTCTTTTTTCCTTCTTCTTTTTTTTTTTATATAATATATATATATATATATATATATATATATATATATACCACTGACAGAGCGTAACATTCGAGACACCGTACATACGTTTATTAAGTCACGTAAATCATTGCCACCTTTTTTGTTTCTTTTTTCCTTTTTTTTCTCTCGATGTTAACGTCGAACCAACACGCATTGAATTGTTAAAAAAGGCCATAAACGAGCGAAACCTTTCTTCAATCCGTAATATCAACGATATGTGATCGTCGACTATAGTTTTAAAAATCTCGTGGATAACTAATAAAATACGATCAAAGGTTGAATAATCCTTTTCGTCGTGGATTATGATATAGTACGAACTCGCGCACGAGAGAGAGAGAGAGAGAGAGAGAGAGAGAGAAGAGGAGAGAAAAAAACAAACGAACGAAATAATAATTTATGCAAACTAGAAAAAAAAACGTTCGTTTCCTCTTTCTATGTTTCAGACAAAAGAAGGCAAAAACTTTTCAACGCGCACACGTACGCACAAAGAGGACCGTGTGGAAGGAATGTTAATTCGTATATATATATATATATATATATACATACACACGAACAAGCACACACATACAACACACATATATATATTTATATATATATAAAAAAACGGAGCAAATCCTCGCGCGAGGCCGCTTTGTCACCGACTGACCGGAGCGGGAACCCCGGTTTAACACACGCGTTCGCTTGCTTGCTTGCTACTCTTGGAGAAATTACGCTTCTCCTCCACCCCCTCCCCTGCCGCCACCGTCGTCACCGCGTTGTTCGTGGGACGTGCCGGTCCCGTTAAACGAATATAATCAGTGACATTGGGCCCGACAACGACCAACGGACTTGAAGTATTTCTTTTGGTACCAACGCGCGTCATCGGAAGTAAATGGTGTGGTGGTGGTGGTGGTGATGGTGGTGATGGTTGTGGTGGTGGAGGAGGTAATGAAAGTTTGTTAGATACCCGTAATATATAATAATTTTATGTGGAAGAAAAAGATGTTACATTTTTACCACCACCATTTTATTTCTTATTTCTTCTCTCTCTCTCTCTCTCTCTCTTTTATCTTTATAGGGCGCCCCAATGGTTCCGTTATTCCATTGACCGATTTTCTTTTTCCATAGTCACCTTTTACGTATCTCTTGTTCTTTTTTCCCTTCCTCTTCCTCCTCCCCCCTCTCTCTCCCCGTCTCTCTTGCTCTCTTCGTTTTTACTCTCTCCGAAATCATCTCATCTCATTTCATCTTTTGACTCTCAATCCTTTCATTTCGACCTTTTTTCACTCACACAGCCGGAATGTAGGTAAGGAGGACGATCGAGGCCGAAATTCTTGGTCCTCGCCGAATGTAAGAGAGAGTGAATGAGAGAGAGAGAGAGAGAGAGAGAGAGAGAGAGAGAGAGAGAGAGAGATGACAGCACGACCACCATAATAATCGTTCCTTGGTCCGAACGATCGAACGAGGCCTACGAGACGAATGAAATATATTTCGACGAATCAAATTTATCGATATCGCGATCATCGTCGTCGTCGGATCCTTTAGCGATCGGGTTTTTAAATCCGTGCTATAAAAGAGCAGTCTTCTCGATCCCCATAATCCTCCTTCTTTCTCCTCCTTCCGCTTCGTATAAACACTATAATAGGACACCATCCTATATTATCATATTCGCAAGCCGAGTCTGGATATATTCGAGAAAATTAATTGCCTTTATAATTAAGGATTGGGGTAGCGCATTCGTTGATCGAAGGCATTCCTTCGATCATCTTCCCCTCCCCTCCCCCCGCCTGCCCCTCATTCTCACGTGTTTTTCCTGTAACGCGTCCAGCCGTTAGCAGCGACGAAGTAGTGTACGTGCGCTCGTTAAAACGCGTTTACTCGTGTTTGCGACCAAGTTGATCGCGTATTTTGTCGATAGACACTTATTAAAAATCATCGATCATTTTTTATAGTCGCCAATCCCAATATATATTCTCAGTTTGAATTTAATACGTTCGATCGCGGCACGATCGTCGCACGAATGCGCGACCGACCAACCATCACCTTAAAAAACGTTATTCATAATTTCGAATTTAATATATATTTCGATGTCTGTTATTGGGGTTTTTTGGTGGGTTTTTTGGTGGGTTTTTTTTTTTTGGTACTTAACGAGGATCGTGAAATTTTCTAGGAATACGGATTCATAGATATTCCACGTTTCTACGGAATCACGCTCGATTCTTACGAAGGAGATATATTTTACGTAAAATCCGAATGATATCTCCATATCACGTTCGCTCGTTACGTACGAAATTGATTATGTTAATTGCGACTTATGTTAAATTATGTTAAATGTACGGCTCGTTCGAAGCGTCGTAGTTGTTTATAATCCAAACGCGTATTAACGATTACAAAACGTTTTATTATGATATTTACGCTCTTATTCTGTATTGTAACGCATCGAACGACGGACGTATGTCGTAATCGAGATTTTGACAAAGAGGATGAATCGATCGATCGATCGATCGATCGATCCTCAACGCGTGATATATATTTGTTCCGTTTCAGTGTGGTACCGTTATGGTACTACTCTCGAGACGAAAAAGGAGGACGAGCAATTGCTTCGTATTTTTTCTTTTCTTTTCGTTTCGTTTTGTTTTACGTCGTTCTTATAACACAGTTTGAAAAACTTTGAAGCCAGCCCAAGGGAAAAGGCGGGGGGTGGGGGGGTAGGAAGGGAGGGTATAAGATTTATCGATACTTGGAATTCTTTTTGTTACTATCTTTCTTCCCCTTTTTTCTTTCTATTTTTATTTCCTTTCTTTTTTATATTTTTTTTTTGTTTTTTGGTTTTTACAAAGCGACCTACTAAAAATTTTTTTTACCTCCCCTTTTTAAATGGACAAAGCGAGCAAGTACGACACAACCGAAGCGTAATTTATTGCCGATAATATAAAGTCGTTCTCTTCTTACTTCTTCCAGGAGACGTTTTATACGGTTTGGTTTATTGGGTAATAAAAGGGTACTCTATGAATATCCCGGTTACACTTGTAACGCATCATAACCCGGAAACATCATTCTGGAATTTAAATCGGATAATGGCGCGCGGCGTCTTGTAAGAACGTAATATTATTATTAGAGTATAGTTCATTGCTTCTCCATCGTTAATAGATTTTTTTTTCTATACAAAAATATATATATATATATATATATATATACACTTTTACGTTTGCACAGCCTTATATTTTTGATCCTTAAATAGTGCTTTCAAATATTTTTTTATAGAATCACCGTTAACGTACACCAAAGGCATGCGAAAATGCAAACTCATCCGACAAATATGGCCTACTAAACGTACGCGGGACACATCAAAAGGTGAACGTTGATAAAATTGCATAGCCTTTCAAATATTTTAAGTTTGATGCATTTTCTATTCGACCGACATCTTGTTCTTTTTTTGCACGAGTAAAAATTTATATATATATATATATATATATATATATATATATATATTTGTTGTTGTTGTTGTTGTTGTAATAAGTTGATGAAAATTCATTTTTATGTAGATCTAGAGATGACAAATTTACCGAATGGAAATATTAATAACTATATTCGATAAATAATAACAATTATTACAATATAATTGATATACCATGAAGAACGTGTTCGCGTCTATTTTAATCGCGTCGATAACGAAAAATATTTTTTTATTGCAAGTACAATCGAAAAATATAACGACATCTTATACGATAAAATCGATATAACTATATAATAAATATATGATAACTGTGTAATAAATTTCGTAAGGATATCGAGATAAACTTCCGAAAAATATTTTTTATAATTTATAAAAAGATATACAAACGTAAAATAAAATCGGACGATTGAATTACAAGTAATTATACGAATTGGTTAAAAAAAATTACGAATAAGAAAAAAAACACAAAAACAGAAAAAAAGAAAATATTGACACAATGCAGAATTAAAATCACCTACACAAATTTGGCAATTCTTTATTTTGGTTTTTTGTCGTATAAGAGACAGACAGAGAGAGACAGAGAGAGAGAGAGAGAGAGAGAGAGAGAGAGAGAGAGAGAGAGAGAGAGCCATACCGTATTTATTACAAGTCCGTCGTTATAAAATATTAAACAATGTGAAGTTAGTGAGACATAAACAGCGCGCAAAGATTGAACATTATTTTATATAACAACACACGTTCGAGAGACAATGGTGGGAGGTTAGTACGACTATCTACGCGGAATGAATTGGATAAGAACGCAGCGTGGGATTTTGTTCGTCTTTTCCAAGTATATATACAGGGTGTAAAAATAAAACGTATCCGCATTCGTATACATCGAGAAATTGTAAAGGAAAAGTTAGAATATATATATATATAAATATATGTATGTATGTATGTATGTATGTATGTATGTATGTATGTATGTATGCATGCATGTATGCATGTATGCATGCATGTATGCATGTATGCATGCATGTATATCGAAGACAGGTATATCATCCCTTTGTGTCTTATTAGGTATTTTCATTTTTTTTTTTTTTTAACAATTAAATGGAACGCGATTAATCCAATTGATGTTATTTACGAGCTTATGATTCTTGCAATTTCTCGTGTCTCATGAATCATGCACTTTAATGTAGATTTACAAATGAAATTTCAAGAAAACGATTTTCTCAACTTAGCGAACCAACTCTTCTGTGCTCTAACAAATTATGTTAGTAGGACGAACACGGCTAATGGATTTTTTTTCTTATTTTTCTTTTCTATTTTTTTTTTTTTTTTTTTTTTTTGTAACGCCGCATTATTTAAAACATAATGCAATGTCTTTCGAGATATTTTAGAAAGAGAATACGCGTGGCCCATTTCACGTTAATCATTTCTCAAATAGCATGAATTTAAAAATTAAGTTGAATGGGATTATGATATTTATCTTATCGTTAGAGATCCGGTCATCTTTTCAAGTACTTTCTCCCCTTTTTTCTTTTTCTTTTTCTTCTTTTAAGGTCCGAATGCTGCACGCTCGGTTTTATTTTTTACACCGTGTATATGTACAATGACGTCCGTGAGAGTCCAAAAAGAAAAAAGTAAAGAAGAATCCCTCGTTTGAACAAATAAAAAAGAATTTTGTTCGTTAATATTCCTTTACGTTCAATACGACGATTCGCGAGATCGCACGAAAATATTTATTTATCATTCGTTAATAAATAAACGACCAGGTTAACATATATCTGGAATGTTAAAAGAAACGAAAATTTATATATAATATATTACATTATATATAAAAAAAAAATATATATATATATATTATTTTTTAAATAATTTCAAATATAATTTCAATATTTGTCAGGGATAATCGAACGGTTTGTATCAGATGTTTTTTTTTTTCGTCACAACGTTTTGCGTTACATCGACGCAAAGAGTTTATTATTCCTGAATGAAATCGAAATATTATTATCAAGGAATAATCGATTAAATTTGAAATATACGATATATTATGTTATTTTCATTAAGGTCAAACTTCATTTTTCTACGAATCGTTGACAATGATCAATCGACTGAACCAACCGATGGCCAAGCAATTTTTCTTTCTTTTTTTTTTCTTCTTCTTCTCGTTTTACGATTACGAACAAAAATTTAATATACGTATGTAAATATGTGTTTCGTACGAATTAGGTTTACGATTGAGGTTACGTTCCAGCTATTTGCATAGGTACCGAAAGTTTCACGGAACGATATATATATATATAGTAAACGTTTCTAATACAAATATTAGAAGTGACTTTCGAATAATTATTACGAGTCTAATCATTAAACGTTAGCAATCATAAATAGAAATATTACTTGGCGTGTTAAACGCTATACACACAATTGTACAATATATTATTCGAGTACGTCAAACGAAATGTTTTATTATAGTCGTAGAAATCATTTTCTCTCTCTCTCTCTCTCTCTCTCTCTCCTTCATTTTCGATGACAGGCGAAAGATAAATATATATATATATATTTTTTTTCCTTCTTCTTCTCCTTTTTTTTCTCTCTCTTTCTTTACTCTCGAAATATTTCTTGACTCTACCTTGAGCATCATCGGGTCCACGTGTGTGTGTGTGTGTGTGTGTGTGAAAAATAAACGGAAGCTCCGTCATCGTCATTGGTCGTTAACGATGACCTCTGTTGTTTTTTTCTTTTTCTCCTTTTGTATTAATTCCGATCTCCTACTATAATTAGAATCACGCATCGCGACCTTACAACCTTCCAGAATCTTGTAAATTTAAAGGAGATAAAAAAAAGGAAAAAAAAAAAAAACAACAAGTAATATTCATCGAATGATGAAATAATGTTGAGCTCCCTTCACTCCACCAATCTAAAATTTTACGATATACATAACAACATATTTATTTATCGATGTTACACAATTCATTCTCTCAATCTCGGATAATAAACGACGAGGATTACAAAGCGATTCTAATAAATAGTACTATGCCCATATTGACACGTTCAATTGTCGATTTTTCACGGTAATTTAATTTACGATCTATGTGATAAATACAATACAATACATATTATCGCTTCTATATGATTTATCCGGACTATGTTCGAATTATAAAACGAGCCTGAGTATTAAAATTCTCATTCTCGTATACATAGCAACATTTTTTTTTCTTCTTCTTCTTCCTTCTTTTTAATAATATTCCATCATCGAACGAAATTTTTTTATAGTCACTCTCGCCGAACCTTCGAAGGTATCGTAGAATTTATTTGCGTCGTAAAATTATAGAAGTATCAATTATAATCACAGAGAGGCAAAAAAAAACAAAAAAAAAAAAAAAAGAATTCTTTTCTAATGTTAAACGAATAACCATCCATATCGGAAAGATCGATATATTTGAATAATAATTGAAGTAACATTCGTCCAAGAGAGAGAGAGAGAGAGAGAGAGAGAGAGAGACAAATATATATATATATATATAAATCTTTCGATGGTCCGACAGTTTTCAATATTTTTGTTTTCTAAAAAATTCTACGCCATCTTATCGCGTCCATTGATACGTGTTGTCTCGATTAAGTTAATCATTATATTCATTATTATCGCGAGAGCGTCGAACTCTCGAAATAATTCACGAGATTACTTTAACGTTAAACCGGCAAATAACTTATCATCTCGCGCGTTTGATCCTGATAACGAAAGTAAAAGTAAAAAAAAAAAAAAAAAAAGTAAAAAAGAAAAAAAAAATAATCTCATAACTGTAATACGCGATATTATAATACGCGATGTTGTACGCGATAACATTTTTGATATAAAATAATGACGAACAATGATCCCCATTACGAGGCTTACGACGTAAGCACAAATAATAATAATAATAATAATAATAATAATAATAATAATAATAATAATAATAATAATAATAATATATTTTCACTGGGATGTAATGCACACGTGGAGAAAGGATCAATAAGATGATACGACGTTTCTTTAATCACCTAAAGCATGTATTATTTGTGTGTGTGTGTGTGTGTGTGTGTGTGTGTATGTATGTATATATATGTAGATAGATACGCGAGCATATAACACGCATGAC
This sequence comes from Dolichovespula media, assembly GCA_911387685.1. Lineage (NCBI taxonomy): Eukaryota > Metazoa > Arthropoda > Insecta > Hymenoptera > Vespidae > Dolichovespula > Dolichovespula media. Next base: position 6,374,114 of record OU426862.1, read on the forward strand.
ATTATAAACATTCGTCATTTCTCATCTATGCGAGACAGAACTAGCTTTTATAATTATTCTCTCTATCGTGATACGCCGAGTAACAAACATACACGTGTAAAATTACTACACATCCAATTATGCAATATTAACGTAATTACGATGACGCTAATAATTATATTCGCGGATAAAAGTTATGTTAAAAACGAAGAAATAGTAATAATAATAATAATAATAATAATAATAATAATAATAATGAAAACAACAAAAAAGATAAAAGAAAAAAAAAATAGAAAAGAAAAATATACATTATACTCCACTGATATAATACATATGCAATACTTATTCCAATGAATAATCACTGAGGAAATATAAAATCAAAAAAAAAAAAAAAGAAAAAGAAAAGAAGAAAAAGAAAAGAAAAGAGGAGAGAGAGAGAGAGAGAAAGAGAGAAAGAAAAAAAGATTCCCACGTGTATGCGCACGCGCGCACCATCCGTTCTGTTTGTTTTTCCACGGTAAATCTCCTATTTAAAAATGGTATAAAGAAAATTATTGATTGAAATTGAACAACGAAAAGGGGAACGAATTTACGATGAGAACAGTAAAGGCTATACTACCTCGATAGAAAACAAACGCGTCCATTCGATTTGTTTTTCGAACGAATTTGTTTGTATCGCGTCGTTGTCCTTGAAACGAAACGTAACGATAAATCGATCGATCGATCGATTTATACATCGACGTGTCTCTTATTTGGAAAAGAAACGTGCAGTGAATGTTCCAGAGGTATTCGCGATAGAAAAAGAAAAAAGCAAAAAAAAAAAAAAAAAAAGAAAAAAAGAAAAAGGAAAAAAAAACGCGTTTAAATCGGAAACTTTTATGAATCGTTTCGAAGAGTTAACGGTTCCTCGTTCGCGATGCATTATAAACACTTGGCTCGTTCTTTAACTCGATTATATATATATATATATATATATATATATATATATATATATATATACTCGTTCGAGTATTTGTAATAATCAATGCGAAATAATATCAAAACTCTTGTTAACTCGACTTTGACTTTCGTAAGGGGAGGGAGGGGAGGGGAAGGGGGGAATGTATGAGTACGTAAGGTCAAATTTACGTGTATATATATATATATATATAATATATATATATGTGTGTGTGTGTAAGTAAAATAACTGCTACTTTGTAGTATACATTAACCTTCGCGTAATCTGAACGAACAATATTTTTGTCAACACGAAAGAAAATAAAATAAAAAAGAAAGAAACAAAGAAGAATAAAAAAAATGAAAAAAGATATTGTATTTACGAAGTATGTACATACACCCACATTTAATAAAATGTATGCGCGCGAATGTGTCGCTTGAAAATTATACTTTGAGACTGAAAATTTGACCGAACGTAACTTTTTTATTTCTTTATTTTATTTTTTTTTTTTTTTTTACGAAGGAACAATGACAACGCCACTTCGAGCGATAACACAACAATTTGCGCACTATGCGAATTCTACCGTTAGCCAATCAAATTCATTCCTTTTCGATGGCCCCCACGGGCAAGCATTGCAATTTATCAACGGCCCGCGGTAATGTCGTCAAGCGCCATTGGTTGAAGCGTAAAAATTTTTAGCGAAAGGAAAAAAAAAAGAAAGTAAGGAAAAAGTAAAGAAGGAAAAAAGAAGTCATCGACTTGACGACGAACGACTTAAAAGAGAAAAAAAAAAAATGAAATATATCAGATCCTCGGTTTCCAACATATTGCATATAACACAAACATGTAATAAACTTGATGATACTTATTAACCGAGAGAAACGGTGCCGAGTAAATCTGTGTCGAAGATAGAAAAAAGAAAAAAAGAAAAAAGAAAAGAATTAATAACAAATTACAATTTATTACTTCGATTAATATAAATATTAAGTATTCGACACTGCGTTCGTTTTGCATAATACCTATGAAATAATAGACTTTTCGTTTTCGTTACTACGTTGGACAAATTTTTCGAGAACTTCGTGACGATCGATCGATTCGAATTTTTAAACAACGACGACGACGACGACGACGACAACAACAACAATAACAACAACGACTACGACGACAACTCGTTCTTAGATTCTCATAGCACGCATATATTCGCGAATGTACTTTCTCTCGGAGTTAAAGAGTTAAAGAACAAGCAGGAAAAAACGAGCGTGTATCATCATCTTCCCGCTTTTACTTGTAGATGTTTTCACTTTTACTTAGATAAAACTTCGTTTATCTGGGAACCAACTAGGTTGTTTTTCTTTTTTTTTTTTTTAATTGTATTCGGTAATAGTTCTTTTCTCTCTCTCTCTTTTTTATTTTTTTTGAAATATTAATCTTTTCATTCCGAACAACACGCGCACGCATGCACGCACACAAACACCACCATCACCACACACGTCATCGAAAGAAGAACAGATGATCAGATACGAAAGAGCGCATATAAGCGCCGTAGAAAAATCGACGATCAGATACGATTAGAGTATTGAGTATCGTAAGAACCTAGGAGCAACAAAAGTTTGTACCATATCGAGGGGGGAGAAGTAACAGCAGTGATTAATTACACCTAATGCATTAAGTGAAGATGTATAGAGATCTACATGTATGTATGTATGTATGTATATGTGCAAGGATCAGCATATGTCAGTTTACCGTTACTGTTTATGACGACATTGATCGACAGTCCTAGATCGATTTCAAAAGCTGATGATCAGCAAATTGTTGTTGAAAACATTTGTTAAATTATACTATATAAATCAGCCGTAAGTTATATTTTCTTTTATTTCTAATTTTTTGTTTCTTTTCTTTTTGTATTTTTTATACTTTACATAAATTATAAAATAACTTGCATTTTCGATATTTCGATACACACCGTGTATATATATATATATATACACGATGTTTTTTTTTCTTTGCTCTCATATATTTATAATTTAGTTAAACCACGAAACAACGATCAGCTTTATTTTATTTTATTTATTTTTTATTTTTATTTTATTTTATATTTTTTAACATATAACGCAATAAACCGTAATACTGATAGGAATCAGAAAATTTATTGTAATTTTTCCTTGAACGTGATATATTCGTTCGACGCATATATTCGCGTTCTCTCTCTCTCTCTCTCTCTCTTTCTTTATATCAGATTGTAACCGTCAATTCAATCAGTCGATAAGGTGTATTTTGATTAACAATAAAGCGTGATTTATCTTTATTCGAGATTTCAGAATCCAGTATCCATCGATCTTAGTTAACTATTTTATTTTTAATGGAGGAAAAGACGTAAGTGTGTGTATCCAAATGTCAAGTAACGTTCTTCCTGTTTCGAGAATGCGTCATTAATAAACATGCGTTCATCTGTCTGTCCGTCTGTCTGACTGTCCTTCTCTCTCATCTCCCTCTCTCTCTCTCTCTCTCTCTCTTTTTCTTATTGACGTGTGAAGCAAACATGCCCAGAAGCGAAATAAAAAATAAAAAAAAAAGTAAATAAATAAAACTCCTTTACCGACGTACAAAAGAGTAAAAAGATTAACGAAAAAGATTAACAAAAAAAAAAAAAAGGAAGAAAGCGAAAGGACAAGGTTTTTCTTTTTTTTTACATTTTTATTCTCTTTTCTTTTTCCTTTTTTCTTTCTCTCTCTCTCTCTCTCATATATACATATACATATATATATATATATATATATATGTGCAAGCCGATTAGAACTTACATATGATCGTACAATTTAAAAATCTATCCGTTCGGATTATCTTCGAATATTATCGACTTATTATCATTTAAAGTATAATGATATTAAATATGCAATAACACTACGCGTTATTATCTTTAATTTATTTGATTTGATTATAAAAAATTATAGTAATAGTAATAATAATAATAATAATAATAATAATAATAATAATAATAATAATAATAATAATAATAATAAAGAAGAAGAAAAATACATGTTATAATGAACATTTCGAAGAGTAATTGTAAATAAGACTCGTGTAAATTTCGAATAAACACATCGAATGGATTCGAAACAGCTCATTATACAGTTTATTACTAGTTCACTGCTGACATAAATCATATCCTACCGTAAAAAATTCTTTTAATGGACTTTCTCTCCCGCTCAAATTTCATTGAGTTCATTGAGCACATTCAAGGACACGACGTCACATTGGTGACCTTCGAACGAGATATGAATTGCAAAAATCATATATATCCGCATAAGACGCTTATAAGACGACTTATATGACGTTGGCAATGATTCGTATAGAAAAAAAAAAAAAAAAAAAAAAAAAAAAAAAAAAAAAAGAAAAAAAAAATAAAAAAAAAAAAAAAAAAAAAAAAAACAATTTTCTTTAAAAACTTTAGACCAAAAAAAAACAAATTTCTCACCCCCGTTGATCTGTTCTCCTGAAAGTCCACCGTGGCCGTCGATCTGTTCCTTTGAAAATTTACCATGTAGGCCATTTTTATACTTCCGTAAAAATAATACGATCGACAATCAAAAACGAACTACTATTTGCGAATTCTTATTGGTAAACAAATTATCACGAAGAAAATCTCGTATACGCGCGCATTCGTCGCACACACTTACATATATATAATAATAATAATAATAATAATAATAAAATTAAATTATTTTATTATATATAATAATAAAATAAAAGATTCAATCGATATTCAACGATAGGAGCTGATCGTACGAATGAATGAATGAATGAATGCAAAAACAAAACAAAACAAAAAAAAACATAAAAAAAATAAAAATAAAATGTATCTATCGATCAATCAATTAATCAATCCATCCATCAATCAATCCATTCATAATAATTCGAATCGCGATCGGTATATACGTAAAACTTATTAGAAGAAAATACGAAAGGTAGTTGTTCGGTCAAGTAACGAAACGAAACTGATGCTACCTAAGAGCAGTGTTCTAACCAGCTGAGGTACGAATCCGATCTGAGGAAGAAAGAAGAGTAGGGGGGGGGGAGATAAGAAACAGGAAGGAGGAAGGGGGAGAGAACGAAAGGAGTGAAAGAGGGCAAAAGGAACAGGATGCGAAGAACTGAGAGGGAGGGGTAGGTAGGAGAAGGGTCGTAGAGACCGGGTGTGTGGGAAGAAGGAGGAGGTGGTGGTGGTGGTGGTGGTGGAGATGGTATTTAGGAGGGGAAGTAGAAGCAACCCTTAACGATTGATAAAACAACGAGGAAAACTAGAAAGTTGTATTACTACGTACCTCTTTTCGAAAATTGCCACGGATATTATATTATATCGATATACATTATCGATATTATATCGTAATACATTTTTAAACGAGTTGATATACGATCGACCGAGTGAGTGTTCGGACATTTATGCGAACGAACGAACGAATGAACGAATGAACGAATGAACGAATGAACGAACGAACGAATGAACGAACGAACGGCTTAACGCACAGCTTTCTAATTGTTCTTCCTGATCAGTTGGTTCGCGACTCTTACTTAGAGACGAGAGAGAGAGAGAGAGAGAGAGAGAGAGAGAGAGAGAGACTCGACACGACGACCTGCTTATTGACTGCCTGCCCCCTACCCCCCTGCTCTCTTATTACCTAACAGATGCCAAGGAGGCGTTACGCGCGTTATATGCAATAGCTGGCTATATTATACGATGGAAAAATTTGACGCGAAGGAAGTATACGTAGTATACGTATTAGCCAGGATTGAAAACTCCATTTTTCCTCAGGCTTTAAATGGAGGACAAGGATGTAATCGAATCTTGGATGACCTTTCGCCGCAACCAACCAAGCAACCAAGCAACCAACCAAACAACCAATCAACCAACCAATCAACCACCCAACCCAACCCAACCCAACCCAACCCAACCCAACCCTCGACCTTTCGTTACGCTTCCCTTCTTTTCTTTTATTTGTTTTTCTTTTTTCTTTTTTTTTTTTTTAATCTTTTAATTGCTTTTCCTCCTCCTCCTCTTCCTCCTGAAAGAAACACGCGAATCCAGTCACACAACGTCGTCTCTTTCGCTTCTCATCGATTTACATATTTTCTCTCTCGAATCATTCCAGACAATTAATTAATTTCTTGGCCGTTATTCGTGTGACATTGAAAAAAAAAAAGAAAAAAAAAAAAAGAAAGAAAAGCGAACGAATAATATTATCGCTTTATGGAGTGCAACTGTATGGTACATACAACGATAGGACGACACATATGTAGCATTTTATTACGGAAATGAATGATATTGTAGGTATAGAATAGTATTATTCACAGTGCAGATATATCTTTAAGTATTTCATACGGAAATGAATAATGTTGTGGTATAGTATAGAATGGTATATTATATTGGGAATATATATATATATATATATATATATATATATATATATATATATATATATATATATATATAATCCGACACACATATATATATATATATATATATATATATATATATATATATATATATATATATCTGTCGGATTGATCAATAGGCAAGGTCGGAATTTGCATGATATATACGTATGATATATACGCTTTCTTAGAAATTTAAAAAAAAAAAAAAGAAAAAAATGGGAGGAAAGACAGAGAGTATCCTACTTCCTTCATTTTTTTATCCTTGATACAGAAGGAATCTTTTAATTATTATCATTATTATTATTAATTACAAACATGATTTCATACAAAGGATCAATTTGTTCGTTTGCAATCTAGACAAATTTATTCGATTCCATTGATGACTTATTTAAAAAAAAAAAAAAAAAAACAAAAAAAAACGAATTGTTAAGACATGTAACATCGTTCCCCCCCCAACATTCCCGCTACTATTTAACTTCCGTATTTTGTGAATATTTTCCGTATGTAGAGGAAAATAGAGAGAGAAACAGAAAGATTACGACATTCCATGCATTTCCTGTTTGATCGTACGTTATCTGATATCCCGTAGACAGAACACGGATCTAGAACGCATTTTATATGTAAAATGTTACTGTATCAGTCGAGCTGTAAGTTAACTTGTACGAGAAAGAGAAACGAATAATAAGTTTCGTTTCATATCTCGTCGAGATTAATTGACATCGAACCAACGAACCGTCCAATTGGATTTTTATCTATTATTAAACGGCAACGGGGAGAAAAAATAATTTTATTCCGATCTCGTCTTCGAGATTAAAATCTCCTCTTATCTGTGCTCCATTTGTTCTGTCGATTGGAAAGAAAACAAATTCTTTTTTTTTTCTTTTAGCATCTTTTATTTATTTATTTATTCTCAACAACGACGACGGGGTAACGTCAGAGATGTTATTCCCGTTGTATGTTAAATGTCATTAACATTACATGACAACGTTCATTATTCCGCGATTCGTTCATTGAACATTATACGTATAGATTTTTTTTTTTTAATAATAACGTATCAAGCAGCCTCGGGATAAAGAAAAAGAATCTGCGTCCTTTATCGCGCTTTATTATTATTATTTTATTTTATATATATATATATATATATATATATATATATATATATATATAAAAATAACAAAAAGAAACAACATACAAAGAGAAAATAATATGTCGACGACGTTAATGACCAATGTGAAATGACTCGATGGAAAACTATACTAACTATATAGCAAACGAACAATATTGTTCTTCTTTCTTTTTTCTTTTTCTTTCTTTCAATTTTAATTTCAATGATTACAGCTTTTATACTGACGTAATATTTAATGACAGCAAACGACAATGACATTTTGACGATTCATTTAGCTACGCTAAATACCCGTGTCATGCTCGTATAAATATAGATATGAAATAATTTATCTCATAAAAACAAAAAAGACCGATACGTGCGTTTGCATAATCCAATCATGGTGGCCATTAAGGCGTAGAGAGGGCGATTGAGAGGAAGAAAGAGATGGATTAAAAAAAAAAATAAAAATAAAAACAAATCAAGGGGTCCTTTTGAAATATTTTTTGTATTAAAAATTAATATTGTTCACTTCTCATTTTTCCATATTTATATATTTTACGTTAAATAACATATACAAATATATTTTATTATTATTATTATTATTATTATTATTATTATTATTATTATTATTATTATTATTATATACAATAATAAATATGTATAAAATTAACGTATTAAATAATACACGCATATAAATACGCATAAATATAAATATGTAATTCGTAATACAATAATTGTCATTAATAACGATTAATAATTAATCGTGCGTAAAAAAGGAAGTTCGATTAATTCAATACAGATATATATATACACCCGTTAGAATGACAAACGCGTATATAAAAAAAATTTTGTAAATTTTATAAAGTGCGTTCGATGTTTACGGATGAAAAAGAAAAAAAAAAGCAAAAATAGAAAAAAAAGAAGAAACAAAATAAAACAAAATAAAAAAAAAAAATAAATAAAAATAAAAATAAGAGGTAACGAGGTCAATTCGTGAAACGAAATCATCGGCGTCGTGGTCTCGCATAAGCGAGGCCGAGTTATTATATCGATGATTGTTGTTCTTAAGGTGTTGTTACTTTCGAATGATCGACAACAAGATCGTTACGTAGTTACAGACCTTCGATAGACCGTCTTTGTCAAAGGAGAAAAAGAAAAAGAAAAAGGAAAGGAAAAAGAAAAAAAAAGAAAGTATTACGAGAGTCGCTAGCTATAAACGAGCGAGCAACATTATTATTGTTGGCGATCCTAGAAGGGAAGTAAAATTTCGATTGATTGGGTAATCGCTTTACAACGATACGACGACCGTTTTCGTTACAATAACGTATAACAAACAACGCGCGACCGACGTACACGCACATGCACAAACACAAACACACATACACACAATCCATATAATTTTCTTATTATATAATGTACCCGGGACAAAATAGCATTAAATATTTACCAGGGAACGTCATCAAATCGGAAGAAAACAACGACGTGTGACATAATAATTATGTACGACAGATCGATCGTTCGAACGTATTTATCTTTGAAATCTTACTTTCGAAGATTTTTAAAAAAGCAAGGAAAAAAAATTAATAATAATCAGAATAATAATAATAATAATAATAATAATAATAATAATAATAATAATAATAATAAAGAAGTAAAGGAAAAGGATAAAAAAAAAAGATAGGTAAACGCTTCCATGTAATTCGAAAGAAAAAAAAATAGAAAGACAAAGAGAAAGAGAGATAGAGATAGATAGATAGATAAATAGAGAGAGAGAGAGAGAGAGAGAGAGAGAGAGAGAGAGAGAGAGATGGAAAAAAAACATACTGATAAATTGTTCCTTATCTTTGTATACGCATTATGAATACGTCATATTAAATTGTGCAAATAAATATCATTTTGTCGTCGAAACGATCACAGTACCGAGCTTATTATAAAATATGAGAAAATTCTTTCGACGATCGTGTTAATATCAACAATTTTCCCAGAGATATATGTCTCTCTCTCTCTCTCTCTCTCTCTCTCTTTCTTTTTCTCTATCAAAGGAAGTCAACGGGCAGGGACGTTGGTACACATGAATCGCGATTATTAATCTCAACGATTAAATCAACTTTAGTTACGGAAAGGATAGAGTCTAGATTAATTTGACGCTTCGAAGAGCTTCGAAGTTATTTAAAACGATGTATTATTTTGAAAAGAGAAAAAAGAATGAAAAAGCAAAAAAAAAAAATGGATTGTCATCGTCGTCGTCGTCGTCGTCGTTGTTGTTATTGATGCTGTTCGTTGCCTTTGATAATGATTAATAACGATAATGATGATGATATTACGTATCAAACAATTATTACTTCCATAGACGATTCAAAAACATGGAAAAAAAATAAAAATAAAAATAAAAATAAAAATAAAAATGTAGGAACTTCTCGATTGCACAGAACGAGCCAATCTCGCGACTTAAACGACAATCGAAGAAAGCAATCGAATTTTTAATCCACGTTTGCTACAACGCTTTAATGGCTGTCGGTATTTTTAAGGCTATTGACCCAATCAAAAAAAAAAAAAGGATGATAATAATACAAAAAAAAAAAAAAAAGAATGGACGAGTAATAGAAATAATGGAGTTTTCGATTGAACGGAACGAGGCGACTGTTTATAAACGATAATTAAAGCAATCTAATTTTTTTTTTCCAAGCGTTTGCCCAATGCGTCAGAGCTATCGGTATTTATATAAGGTCATTGACCTAATGCTTGCATTATTTTGTTTTACGAAATTGTGCGTACGTGTCTAATACCGAATTGAACCACGAGAAAGAACGATCGACTTGAATTATACCATTGTTAGCGGACCGATTAAAAAGTATTTACTTTATTTAATGTATTTAGTATTTAATTATATATATATATATATATATATATATATATATATATATATGTACACACGTAGGATACATCGTTTATGCCATCCTATCGAAAAAAAAAAGAGAAGAGAGAAAAACAGAGATATTAAAAAACAAAAAAAAAAAAGAAGCAAAAAAATAAAAAAATTAACTTGGTTGAAATTTCACTCGAAACGCAAACGAGAGAAAAATAAAAGGAAAAAAAAAAATGGTACGATACGACGTAACCCCTCCTCTTTCGTACTAAACGAATTTGTGGACAATTTTTTTTTCTCTCTCTCTCTCTTTTTTTTTCTTTCATCAGGGTTCGATCCCTCGCGAGGTATTTCAATTTTTCAAGATTAACGAGACACCCTGTACATATCATATATATATATATATATATATATATATATATATATATATTACTTTTTATGATCGACTTGATTTTCCATGCACGTCCACGTTCTCCGAACGATGCTTGCCCCCCTTATAAAATGCGTACAAACGATTCAAGCGATTTCGTAGTACGACAGGAAGCTATTTCTCAAAACAAAAAGAAAAGAATAGAATAAAAAGAAAAAAAGAAAAGAAAAAAAATAAGGAAAATGGCCGTCGAATAAACCGATCGTTTGCGATGCCGTATTTTAACGTCTGTTTGTTTTTTTCTTTCTTTCTTTCTCTTTTAATAACAAACATTTGTCGACCCTTCAAAAACGCAAATTTACATTTCCCACGAGTATAAAAAAAAAAAAAAAAAGAAAAAAATCTATCAATTCGCGTCAACTCAATCCGAAAAATTCGAAAGGTTCCACAAGTTTTAAACGGTCGATCGATTTTTTCACGGTTATTAACGATTAAATCGTTCGATATTATGATCGATCTATAGGAATCGAGATAATTACGGAAAAACACTTCCGGCTCGTGATCTCGCGTCGGTAGAATTTTTACGCGATTACCGATTACTACATCGATCGTTTCCTTTCCTTCCTTTCAAGATTGCCCTAAATATTTTTTTCCCCCTCTATCCTACAACTTTTAAAAGGAACTGATAAAATTTATTTCGACAGAGAGTAAAGAAATCATATTCTACAAGATTTATTTATTTATTTATTTATTTATCTTTTTCTTTTTAACGCGATTTTATTTCAAGCATTGTTTGTTATTAAATTTCTGAAATGTTTACGTAGACTATCATTAATTTTTATTGTAAATAAAGTTTACTCTCTATTTATCCTACTATATATATATATATATATATTTATTTATTTATTATATAAATGAATCGTATGAATATGCATGGTTATAGATTATTGTCATAAATTATTATTAATAATAACAATCACATATACAATGTGTGCGCGTGTGCGTGTGTGCACATAAAACGAACGATTACATTTAATTTAAAGAATTCAATCGAACGTAAACATGTGTTTAAGAGAAGATAGAAGTGAATCGATATGCGATTACTATTACGATCCAATCACGACAATTAAGAATTCGATATATATATATATATATATATATATATATATATATATATATATATATATATATATTAGTAGATACCATTGCTCAAATAATACCTAGAGCATTAGTTCAACGACCTTAACTATTGCCACCTCATCGTGCCAGTTGAAAATAAATTAACATTGGTAATAAAGGAAACTCGTGTGACGAACAAACTCTTGCAACGAGAAGGATACAATCGATATAAACCCGACTGTTGAATATAGACGAGAGACAGACGACGAATTTTGTTTCGTTCAAAAATTAAAAGAAAAATAAAAAAACATATTCGTCAATATCGAAAACTGTTAGATTATTTTCTATAAGGCCCTATATATACCAGGGCTTATCTATCGTCCTTTCCACGAGGATCTACGTTTGCCATAGGTCGTTAAGAAGCAATAGCAACACAACAGGTTAAACTGGTTTTCCACTGAGTTTCTTTCACGTTCCTGCCTTTCGATAAGTCTACGCTTAAGTATTAAGATCTGACAAAACTCGAATATATTAGGTCATTTCATTAATTCATAATCGTCATGCTTGATCGATATAAATGTAACTCTCTTCAAAAAAAAATAAAAAAATAAAAAAGAAGGAAAAAGAGAGAGAGAGAAAAAAAGGGACACGTTGACCTTTTATAACTCATTTTGTTTTAATGTTAAAAAAGAAAAAAAATAAAAAAGGAAAAAAAAAGAAATAAAATTATATAATACGATAAAGTTACAATATTACATGCGACTATCGTATAAAGCGAGATTTAAACTCGGTTTCGATATATTTATCGATCAACGCGGTCTTGAAAATTTGTTTTCCAATTTTTATTCCTTTCACTCAAGATAGACATCATTGAAAAGTGCATTTAATTTATTAAGCTAATAATACACCAGCGGAAAATATATATATATATATATATATATATATATATATATATATATCGACGAATTTATTATCTTTTAACGGGTATGTACCTCCAAGAGCTTTTTTTTTTTTTTTAGATTTTATCGTCGCTTACATTTGATCATTTGAAACGGACGAGACAAAAAAAAATATTTTGAAGGATGCAAATGGTCTTGTTGGGAAACAACCATGGTCCCCAAAGCAATCCGTTCGATCAATGACGAGAGAAGAAGATCAATCATCATTATTATGGATTGTTTTTTTTTTGTTTGTTGTTAAAAATCTCCTATGTCATTTTAAATTCCTTGCGTCGTAGTAGTATTAGTAATAACAAGGGTAAATACAGTTCATTAGTTAGATTTCATATGTCATTGTCAACTTCTAATAAATCAAATCAAAATATTATTTATATATATATATATATATATATATATATATATATATATATAAACGAATTAATTCGATTGTATATAGTCTCTGTTACTTAACGCCAATTAACAAATCGATTGAAAATATAATAATAATAAATTATATCCATATCCGCGTAATTTACATAAGGAAATTCTATTGATTATTTAACGAAATTATAGTGGGTTAAATCATCGTAATTATTGCAATATAATTATTTATATCTAATCGCTACAAACTTTTTTTTTTTAACAATATTTACGATCTAACGAACGTTAGAAATTATACATACATACATATATGTATGTATGTATGTATATATATATATATATATATATATGTTATGTATTTGTATCATTAGTTCGATATCGATGACTCGAAGTAAAGCATTCTCTTATTTTCTTCAGATATCAATTTCCTTTAACGGAGCTAAACTTGAAACGACACACTTGATATATGAGATACACACACACACACACACACAAAGAGGGGGGGGGATACACTTATGTATATATTACTCGACGTACCTGATACGTCGAATTTTTATTTCGTTACATTTTTTTTTTTTTTTTTTTTTAAATACCCGAAGAGAAAGGATACTACCAATGAGATTCGAAGAAAGTTTTTAACTCCACGAATTATATCATTAATGTTTCAACGGATTTCAAGGTGACGCGCGCGCGCGCTCTCATCGATATTTCGAAATGTCAGGGTAACTACATGTTTACAACCGCGAGAGGTTTATCATATTAATTGAAAAATTAAAAGAGAAAATAAAAATCCTGCGGAATTACCCAGGAAATCGTAGAGAGCCAATCAACAAAGTTATTTATGTTGGATGGTAGTTTTTTGCAATCACGTCGGGCATTAATTGTTACGAAAGGAATTGCGGCATTGACACGAAAAAAAGTAATGACATCGGGGCGAGATGGAAGGGGGAGGAGGGAGAAGCAAAAAAAAAAAAAAAAAAAAAAATGAAGAAGAAGAAAAGAAAAAAAGGAAAATAAAAAGGATCGTTTTGAAATTTTTCTTTTACGACTTCATTACAGGGGTGGAGGAGGGAGGGGGTGAGGTAAATATACTTGATAATTTTGTCGAGGCAAATTAATTGTTTCATAATTTCTTCCCCCTCCCCCTTTCTTTTCGACAATTAATTGAATTCGTAAATTAAATAATATACGTATGAAATGTTTTTACTTTATTTTAATATATCGATTTTAATATACACTCGAATTTATTTAACAAAAGAGTATGAAAGACATCAAATGCTTCGTGTTATTTCTCACTAGCGAAGATTAATTAGCGATCTCGTTATATCGTGAAACACACGCGATCGCTTTTACGAGACTATTTGTTTTCTATTAATTTTTTTTTTTTTTTTTAATAATTTTGTCTGTACGACGATATCCATTTACGAATCTTTGCGTTTCAACGTACTCGGATGATTTTTTTTTTTTTTTTTTTTTTTTTTTTTTTTTTTTTTTTTAAAGAAAGGAATGCCCACGTATTCGAATTATTTCGATTCTATATTACCGATTGAAAATTCTGTTATTTCTCAAGCCGCGTGCTTCGTGCTCCGTTCTCGAAGGTAAAAGAAGGAAGAGAAATTAACAGCAACGACGACGACAACAACAACAAAAAAAGAAACAAACAAACAACAACAAAAACAAAAAGAAAGAAAGAAAGAAAGGAAGGAAGGAAGGAAGGAAGAGGTTAAAGGGAGGATCGAAGACCGAAAACGAAAGAGGTTGCTTGCAGTTTTATGCATCTTTTATTTTCTCGTATTCGATAGAGAGAGAGAGAAAGAGAGAGAGAGAGAGAGAGAGAGAGAGAGAAAGAGAGAGAAAGAGAGAGTTTTCTAATCGCAGCTTCGGCTACGTGGCCGCGGTTATGCCCCTGACTCACACACTCCGTGTGTGTATTCCACTGTGTAATATTAGAACGTGCTTACAAGAGTTGACTGCACGTTCCTCTCGGGTCACTCCTCCTCTTGTACGTACATACATATGTACGTACGTACATATATACATATGTACGTACGAACGAATGAAAAGGAAGAAAGAAAGCCAATAACCAACTCTGACTAAACTTTTCTTTATTTTCATTGTGAGAAATTTGAAAACCCAATATGGAAATAGTCACGGATTCACGTTTCTACGACGTTATTCACGATTACATTTTTGTATCATAATTTTTGTAATTATTAATTATATTATAATAATTGTTAATTGTATTATTAATTATAAAATATTCGGTTTTATATATATATATATATATATATATTTTTTTTTGACTTTTAATGGATTCATGGATTCTTATTATAATTAATGGATTCACGAACTCGCTTTGTTCGTCGAATTTTCAATTAAATTTTTGTAATTATTAATTATATTATAATAATTGTTAATTTTATTATTAATTATAAAATATTCGGTTTTATATATATATATATATATTTTTTCTAAATGGATTCACGAATTCGCGTTATTCGTCGAATTTTCAATTTAATTTTTGTATCATGATTTTTGTAATTATTAATTATATTATAATCATTATTAATTGTATTATTAATTATGAAAAATTCGTTTATATATATATATATATATATATATATATATATATATATATTTCTTTTTCTGAACGGATTCGTGAATTCACGTTGTTCGTCGAATTTTCAATTAAATTTTTGTATCATAATTTTTGTAATTATTAATTGTATCATAATTATATTAATCATATTATCAATATTGAAATATTCAATTAATATATATGTATATAAATACATATAATTTTTTTTTTCTAACGGATTCACGGATTTGCAGAATGATGAAATTTAAAGAGTCCCGTAAAGTAATGGTACAAGGAATATGCATTGTAATGGTGCCGAGAAATGCACAAAGTAATGGCTCGAGGGTTGCACAGAATAATGATGTAAAAGTTGCGCAGATTAATTGATAAAAAAATTACGCGGGGTATTGTGGATTAATGGATTACGAGGAAATATGGATTAACGGGTACGCGGAATAACGGTATAAGGGATGCACAGGAGTAATGATATAACGGGTGCTTCGATTAATGGTAGTATCATCGGAATATTAATCGATCGGTATTATAATTCTGTGGATAAGCAGAATTATGGATTAATGTATTATACTCTCTCCCATATCAATGACACGATGAACGCGCAGAATAACGATTTATACAATAAGGGATGCATAATGTAACACGAGGTTTCTCTTTTACTAACGTTCAAAATAATCTTTTTTTTTTAATTTTTCGGCCGTATTAGAAAATGTGAATGAGAGATGTCGTATCGTTAAAATCGATTCATTTCGTTGGATGAACCGTTCAATACCTATAAACGATTAAACCGATTAAATGTGTACGACCGTACATACAATACGTACATACAATACAATACACACACACACACACACACACACACACACTTAAGAGATAAAGCCAGTGAAAACGTTCAACGTTTTTATTGACATTGATAAACGATACGTTTTATCTTTGAGAGTAGATTGAAAAAGACGATAGGTCGTTGATTGAGAGGAAGCAACGCAGGAAACGTTGAAAAAAAAAAAAAGAAAAAGAAAGAAAGAAAAAAAAACCCACTTATTTGTACAACGGACTTTAACTTTGTTACGTGTAATTGTGGAGGTAACGAAGTTTAAATGGAATAAATTAATGAGGGTGGTGGGGGGTGGTGAGTGGAAAGTGGGGAAGGAAGGGAAAACGAAAAAGATATCTGATTATCGATAATATATGTAAACTGACAATGTTTGTTGGTAGGGTGGGTAGGGCGGGGGCGGGCAGGGGTGAGAGGTTTTTTACCGACAGTGTTCGTTTTAAACCGTGTCGGCTTTGAAAATTTATCGTCGGTATAAATTACATAAGAATGACGTGATGGTTAACGACACATAACCAGATAGAATACGCCGACCATAAATCAAATCGTAGCCTTCGGTGTGTATAGAGAGGGTTACAATGCAAGGCATTTGAATTGTCTCTTAAGTAATTTTTATAAATCAATTAAATTTTAACGCGTATATCTTTACGTTGATTTCTTTTTCTTTCTTTCTTTTTTTTCTTCTTTGCGTACTTGCGGACGTCATCGAAGGTTCTTTTTTTCTTTTTTTATTTCAACAAGTCATTATTATGATTATTATTATTATTATTATTATTATTATTATCACCATCCTCATCATCATCATCATCATCATCATCATCATCATCATCATCATCATCATCATCATCATCATCCTAAATCATCATAAATCATCATAAATCATTATCATTATCTTATTATTATTTTTAATATTTCTGTAAAGTAAACGTCTTGTTCCTCTTTTTTGCTTTCTTATCTCATTAAAATTTTTTTTATCGATAAAAAAAAAGAACACGCAGCTTCTTACGCGAGATCAGATACGATCGCTTATTTATAATCGTTAAACGTTTCTTTTTCTTTTTTTTTTTTTTCTACAATTCACACGTTCAACGAGTTCGTCATATACGCGATCGACAAATGCATAAACTCTTTTTCTTTTGCTAAACTCGCGATGCGCATCAACGTTGAATTAAGTATTTATAACTCGTAACACCCTCGTCCCTTATAAATAGAAATTTTTTACACTATCCCTTAAAATTCGCTCGATTCAATTCGTAAGACGTTTTAAGAGTATAGGAACGATATTATAATTTTTACTCGTATCTCTGAAAAAGAAAATAACGTACATCTTGCGTTCTTTAAAAGAAGAGGAGTCGGGGGGGGGGGGGGGAATCGTTAAAAATCTTGAACCTTCGATTGGATTAAAAAAAAAATTTCAACTTGAAAATAATTCTAATTCTAATCGTACGCTTTCAATTTCACTTTTTTCCCTTTTCGTTTCAATTCGAATTTTTCCTTTAAATCTCATTTTAACGCGTACGACTCGCAAGAAAAAAAATTATCCGATCTCTGACATAACTTTCGATTAGATAGACGAGCACCAACATTGAATTTCTATTTTTTATGCGGTAACAAACATTAAAAAAAAAAAAAAAAAAAAAAAAAAAAGAAACAAAAAAAAAAAAAAAAAATAAAAAAAAAAATTTAAAACACCATTCGATCATAATTAAGTCAAACGAATCGAGCAAAAATCGTGCGATCTTTGTGCCTCTTAACATCCTCGCTACAAAAAGGGACGATTATCGCACCATCGACGAGATTTCAATCACGCAATTATACAATTATCACATCTAATGTAAAAATAAAACGGCGTTCGAAAAATAAATAAATGAATGAATTTAAATAACCATTCAATCATAGTTAAGTCAAACGAATCGAGCAAAAATCGTGCGATCTTTGTGCCTCTTAACATCCTCGCTACAAAAAGGGACGATTATCGCACCATCGACGAGATTTCAATCACGCAATTATACGATTATCATATCTAATGTAAGGGAACGGTGTTCGAAGAAAATAAAAAGAAAGAACAAAAAAAGAAAACAAACAGAAAAAAAAGAAAGGTATAAATAAGTGTGTTAGAAAGAGAGAGAGAGACGGATAGTGAGAATATGTATGTATGAATCAAGCTAAGAATGAAAGTCGAAGAGTTCGTGCAATGTCAAGGTATCGAACGAAACCTTCCGTACAGTCAAGTCGATTATCGTTTGAAACGAAAGAAGGGGAAGGTTCGGTGTTCGAGGAAAGGTCGGTTGTTAACTGGTTGGTTGGTTGGTAGGTTCGTTGGTTGGTTGGTAGGTTCGTTGGTTGGTTGCTTGGTTGCTTGGCTATTTGGTTGCATGACTGTACTCACTTATTTACGTTGTGGATGAGATAGAGAGAGAGAGAGAGAGAGAGAGAGAGAGAGAGAGAGAGAGAGAGAGATGGAACATAGCAGAGCTTATCGATTTTCAAGTCATCGAGGAAAACGTCTACGTACTCGGCTACGTGCAACCCGGGTGCATAATATGCATTTACATTTGTTACGTTCGTACGTAAGTACGTGTGTGTGGGGGGGGGGGGGTGGGAGGAGTGTACGATGGTAGTCCTTTTATGAAACATTCGCAAACAAGATTTTCATACAGCGGGGTCTTAAAAATTGTCAAAAGCACTCGTAGAATAACGTAAGATTTTCGATTAGTATATAATACGTGAAATTAGAATATGATCATCGTACACGACAAGTGAAAACGTAAATGAGAGAATTTCGAAATTTTTTCTTTGCTTTTTCTTCTTTTTTTTTTTTTTTATAATGAGGCAGATTTTCTTCTTAATTCTTATATTATTATTGTTGTTGTCGTTGTTGTTGTAGTTGTTATATTAATTTATTTCGATTATTGTATCGAATCGAAATGTTGTACACCAAAGAAAGAAGAAAAGAAACAGAATAGAAGAACTTTTAGAGTAGATAAAAATTTATCAAAGATTTGTTTTCAATTGGGACAGATTTTCTTCTTAATTTTTATATTATTATTATTATTATTATTATTATTATTATTATTATTGTCGTTGTCGTTGTCATGGTTATTAATATATTACTTTATTTCGATTATTATTTTAAATCGAAATGTTATAAACCAAAGAAAAAAAAAAAAAAGAAAAAGAAACAGAGTAGAAGAACTTTTAAAGTAGATTAGAATCTTTGCAAAAGAATTTATAAATATATGAATATACATTTATAAATATACATACATATGTTTACATATATATATATATATATATATATATATATATATATATATATATATATATATATATATATATATATATAATATACATGTGTTGCGTAAGAAGCGTTCGACTTTAGAGAAGAAGAAAAAAAAAACGCGTTGAGTTATTCGGAGCGTGTTACAAGCGTAACGAGTCCACCTTGGGAAATCAGTGCGAATTTCGCGTCAACTTTCGAGCAGAGTTTGCTCTCCTTTCGAGAACCGATATTAACACGAGTTCCTGTGAACTTTTCGAGAAGAGAGAGACACGTAGAGACATGTCTTTATATACGTGTTTATATATATATATATATATATATATACATATATATACACGTTCGCGCACACATACGTTCTGCAATCATCTCGTAGCTTTCATCGCCATATTTTTTTTACCGCCCAGAAATTTTCACATCCTTTTTTTTTGCCTTTTTCTTCCTTCACGTTTTTCTTCTTCTTCTTCTCCCTTTTTTCGGGTTTTTTTTCCCCCCTTTTCCTTCTCGACCCATACGGTAAAAAATGTTAAACGTGGATTCAAATTTTTAAAAGGAACGGAAAATTGATCTCCCACGCTACTGAAAGTATCGTCTCGATTCTTCTGCTGAGATTTTATTTCGTTTGAAAGAAAGAAAAGAGTCCTCGATGAATTCAAAATGAGGTATTTGAAATTTTGTTAAAACGTCGAGACGATCGAGAAAATATAATATAATTCATTTCGTTGATCGTGGATCGTAATTCGTTAAATAGAAAAAAAAAAAAAAAAAGGAAATAAGATAATAGTTTGAAAGAAGACTTAGCTGAATTTTTATCGCGCCCACCCCTCGCCCCCCGCCCACCCACCTAATCGGCAGTCATGTTGCCAATCATATTTGCATTTGTTTTCGATATTTGCGTTTGAGGAAAATTTATAAAATTATTTTTAGTATTTTCCTTAAATATTAACAAAGTTCGTTCGGTGTTCGCCGATAAACGTGATATAATATTCTTGAAGGATGAGAAAACAAAGACGTAATATCTCTCATGATAAAGACAAAAATAAATAAATAAATTATTCGCTTCTCATTCCTATTTAAAAAAAAGAAAAAAAAAAAAAATGATATTTTCCGCCGCTTCCTCTTCTTATCTGATTCAGGATTAATTAACGAAGTAGAAAAGATAAAGATTTAAATACTCTCGTGATACGAAAAAAAAAAAGAAATTAAAAAGAGAAAAAAAAGATACAGCAATCGAATGTTTCTCATTCCCATCGAAATGAAAATCATAGTTTCTACTTTTATTTCTTTTCCTTTCGTTTTTCGGATAAGATAAATTAATTCGTTTCTATTTATACGATCAGTATTTTTTTCTTTTTTTTTCTTATTACTTAATGATAAAAATATTTTCATAAGATATATCATCGATAAGTATAAATATTTTGATAGGTACGAATAATTTAAACGTCGGTGTATTGCGTAACATATAATAAGATATTGACGAATTATCATTTAAAAAAAAAAAAAAAAAAAAAAAAAAAAAACGATCACATTCGCATAACAATAACTTATCGTGCGAACAGTTATTACTCCTTAATTAATTCATTCGAAAAATTTCTACGTTCGTTCCTTGCAACCTTATCGCGGGGCGAGGATAAATTATTCATAAATTATAACATTCGTATTTATAAATTATAATTATTTTGTTACATTACATATTTATAAATTATAATTATTTTGTTACATTACATATGTATAAATTATAATATTATTATAAATTATAACATTCGCCCCGATCAAAAGTCGCGAGCCGTTTTGACGAGTCAAAGAGTGGGCGCGAATGACGGGCGGGTGGGAGGAGGGGGGGGGGAGACGGATACTTCGGGCACTGGGTTGTATCCCCGTCGTTTCTCTTTTTCCAAGTTATTTCGGTAATTGGAACGTTCGTTTGATCTGTTAGCATATGCGCGGCAATCCTTAACCTAAATTTACGCACCTGCCGAAACGTCGAACGGAATGAAAATTAGCGAGAGAGAACAACGCGCGGGCGCGCGCACGCGAGACGAACGTTTTTTTTTTCTCTTTTTTTTTTCTTTTTCTTTTTTTCTTTAAAAAAATTCGCGATTCAATATACGTTCGATATTTATTTCGCAAGGAATGGTTCGCGCTTGGCGATAATGAGATAGTGACAGAGAACGATAACGAAAGAGAAAGGGAAAAAAAAAAGGAGGAAGGAAAAAAATACTCTAACTCGAATAAAAAATGTCACGATCGACCGATAGCGCATGATGATAATAATAATAATAATAATAATAATAATAATAATAATAATAATAATAATAATAATAATAATAATAATAATAATAATAATAAATAATAATAATAATAATAAATAATAATAATAAATGCAAAACTATATATATATATATATATATGAAAATTATGTATGTGACTATTCGAATATCATCTAAAAATAACTTAGTCGAAAGTCGATAACCGGTATGGCGCAGAATAATTTTTACATTTCTATAACCGTTTTACTCGTTCCTTTTAATTTCCTTCCTTTTTTTTTCGCGATCGTGCAGTCGTTTCAATTTTCTACAAAGAGAAATAATAATAATAATAATTATTATCATTATTATTAATAAAATAACGCAAAGGATCGATCGCACGGAAGTGCCAATCGTTGATATAAGACCCCGATCTGTTAGATCTTATCGATCCATAACTGAGCCAAATCGTTTAAGTCTTGATAGAACGAGCCAAGCGATGGTTTGCTCCGTTTATACACCTCCTCTCCTCTCCCCCTCCTCCTCCTCCTCCTCCTCATACTACTACTACTAAACCAAAGAGAGACAGGAAATAGGAGCGCGCTGACGTTATTACTCTTGATGGATATCAATTGGAGAAAGACGCTTAACTAAAAGTCAAACGAAAATGGCGACGGAGTTCGGGAGGAACAAAACATTACTGCAATAATACCATTTGATATACTAACTTAACCCGTCCCTTCCTTCCTTCCTTCCTTCCTTCTTTGCGTACACAACTTGTCCGACACATCGTTGGCTAAACAAGTCTCTTCATGGTGGTGCGACGAGTACAAAATCAACCATATGGGTCTCTGTCTCTCGTGGTACGTACAACAACACCATGTTTGTTTGATATTTTTCTTTTTTTTTTTTTTCTTTTGATTTCTTTTTTCTTTTCAACTCTAGAAAACTCGTTTTAACATCGCGAGATTATCATTCAACGACCGATAAATTGCACGCGTGGTGGTGGTCGCGCGCGCGCGCGCGTGTGTGTACATCCGTGCCGAGTGTATACGAGCGTAGATAGCAATCTGACTGATACACTAAATCAATATTAACAATGTTAGAGCTCGCGTTAATTACGATGGCGTGTATCGAAATAAGTAATCAAGTCACAAATATACGATATACCTATCGATATATCGTAGTTCGATGCTTCCGCGAGAGAGCGTATTATCGATTAACTCCGTGACAAAATTCATAGTTTCATCTTATGAAGAAATTTGCTTACGTATTTGTTGATACCTTTGGAATTCGTACCTTCGAATTCGTTTATTTTCAAATTTATCGTATCGCGATCCGATTCATACGAAACGATTTTATCGTATATTCTGACGTAACGTCGATTCGAGTAGTATCGATAAAAGCAATGTTAACATCAATTATTTATCGTCTATAATTTATACATATATATATATAAAATTATATATATATATATATAATCTTTCCGTACGCATAGACGCTAACTATCGCATATAATATCGAGTGTACTATATCGTGTTTTTAAAAAAATTTGATCGAATATAATCATTACATACGCGAGAATATTAATAATGACCGTTTTGCGAGTTAAGCACTCATTTAGTATATCTACAAGTAAAATTTAACGGACCAATCGTAAGTGATTTAAAATATTTCTTTAATTCCATTTATTCTAAACGAATAAATTGGAATGCTTTTTCACATTCAGTCGTCACTGGACTTCCCGTTTAGATATATATATATATATAATACGCATATATCTATAATAAGATATAAATAATAATTTTTTTCTTATTCTTCTTTATCTTTTTCTTTGTTCTCTTTTTCTTCTTCTTTTTCCTCTTATCGCGCATCATCGACAACATCCGCCGAGAAAAGAGTCGTTCTCTTTTCCTAAACGAGAACAAATATTTTCCCCTGATACCGTTCATTTATAAGTACTCGAAAGTATTACGATTCGGACGATTCGTGAAAAAAAAAATATTTAAAAAATTTAAAAAGAACCAAAAAAATTGAAAATTAATATATATAATTGTACATAGGAATAATAATAATAAATTATATATATATTAACGAGATATCGTTCATCGTAAAAATCGTCAAAATCGTTCGTTCAAAAACGAAATTTGAAAATGGAGTTGATAAATTTGGAAAATATACGTAGGTACGTACATATTTGCGCGCGTGTGTCATATCAGATACATACAAAAATATACGTAAACCAGTCGTTTTGTTTTGTTTTTTTTTTTTTTTTTTTTTTTTTACATAATATCGAACTACGTATTACACACATTTTACATGGAATCGATTCGAAGAAGAGAGAAACTAGTCTCCTCGAATATATAACTTCAATGTCATTTAGTCCCAAATGAAAAAATCTTTAACGTAATTTCTCGAGAGACCACGATAAATGGCTCGTATTTATAATGCGCGCTTTGTAAAACACGTATTAGTTATTAATTTCGTTTGGCTACAACTCAAGTCGACAAAATTAAATTATTCGATCGATCAATTTTATCCAAGAAGATTATTATCAAATAGTGTGTATATATATATATATATACACATATATATGAACGATAACCGACATACATTTTTAAGTCATAACGATTTTATCAATGTACATAACGTTTATCGATCGGATTCAATAAAAATAGTGATTGAGTATTAACTCATCTCGTTCGCGTTACGCTAAATGATAATAATTATCTATAGCAATGGCCTTTTGTGTGTTGCGTAGAGAACGATTATTACGTTGATAGGATAGAAAATATAATGGAACGTTAAAGGAAAGCACGTTTGGCTTGGTAATACTGTTAAACGGTTGCAACATTCATTTATCCTTTTTTCTTTCTATATATATATATATATATATATATATATATATATATATATATATATATATGTGTGTGTAAAATATGTATGTGCATATCATCGATCAAAGAATAATTTTAAACCAACGCCCCTACTAGAATCTATAATTAGATCATTTTTTTATTTTCGCATTAATCATAGTCTTGCAAAAAAAAAAAAAAAAAAAAAATAAAACAAAAAAAGAGAGAAAAAAAACAAAAAAAGAGGAAAAAGATACATCAGATAGCCGTCATTATTTCTTTTCTTTTTTTTCTTGTACTCATCGACTCTTTAAAAAAAAAAAAAAAAAAAAAAAAAAAAAAAAAAAAAAAAAAAAAAAAAAACGGGGGACAAAAAGAGAAAAAAGATACATTTAATAGTCGTCATCATCTCTTTTTTTCCTTTTTTTTTCCCCTTATCGATTCACGAAAAAAGAAAGAAAAAAAAGAAACAAACAAACAAAAAGAAAAAAAAACAAAAAGAAGAAAAATGACATCTCGTAAACGTTACAAAGGTCGATCGATTATGATTTTTTTTCTTCTTTCTCTCTCTCTCTCTCTCTCTCTCTCTCTCTCTCTCTCTCTCTCTTTTTATTCTCACATCCACAAGAATTTGTTATAGAATAAATGGCATGTTCACACGGCTCGTAGTTCTTCGAAATTCGCATAATTCATGTACGTGGTTCACGCCTGATCGCGTTCTAAACTTTAGCTTCGCGGATAATCGATTAGACACGTCGAAGCCGAGGGGGAGAGATGGGGGAGAGGATGAGTGAGCTAACACGATGGTTAAAAAAGAAAAAAAAAATAGTAAAAAAAAATCGATTCACAGATTTCAATTCGATTCCACTGAAATCAGTTCAGTTTCAGTCTATGTAAATCGAGAGTTTAAAAAGTTAAGGACTATCAAAGCGATAGAAAATTTTCTTTATCTATATAAAGAAGAAGAAGAAGAAAAAAAAAAAAAAAGAAAGAAAAAAAATTGTGAGTTAAAGGTCGATTCACACGTTTCGTTAAAATACCCGTTCCGATCTTATCGATTATCGCGTGTATCATTTGAACGTAGATCTAGATCTTCGTAGATGAAATTTTTTTTCTATTTTTTTATTTTGTTTTGTTTTGTTTTGTTTTGTTTTCTGAGTGGACAGAAATAAAAAGAAAAAGAAAAAAAAAGAAAAGAAACCAAATATACACGACGTTACGACCCGTCTTGAATTTTTTGTTATTTTCCTTTTTACCTCGTTATATACATTTAGAGAAAAAAAAGAGAGAGAGAGAGAGAGAGAGAGAGAGAGAGAGAGAGAGAGAGAGAAATAATGAGAGCTTTCATCCTTTAACGAGTAATTAAATTGAATTAAAATCACAAATCTCACGTGTAATGTACCACCACGTTTTTAAAGTTTCGATAAATACATAAATATTTGTATGTATCTCTACATAACGAGTACACGCATTAGAGAGAAAGAGAGAGAGAGAGAGAGAGAGAGAGAGAGACTTCCATTCTCGTCCACCAGAGAGATTTGGCAAAAGCTTTCGTAAACTCGAAATAAACTGTCGAGTTCGTAAATACACACACCTATCTACCTCTCTACGAAATTCCACGACGGATTGTTCTCACTGAATTAGAAGAAGGGGGAAGGAACACGGCCATTCGTTCGTCGTAACCGTTCTCTCGAATTTAATTGTTTCTTTTCTTTTTTTTTTTTTTTTTTTTTTTTTTCGAAAAGCTTTTTACGTTTCTTTCGCGAACGCGATGCCGAAACATATCGTATACGTATTTATTTCGAATGTTCCGAAACCGATAAGTGCACTCTATATGGACGGATCTAACCTTTTCGATAAATCAATTCGCGACGTTTTAATCGACGTTTTAATTTTATGTATATATATATATATATATATATTTTTTTTTTTACAAAAATGTATGGTCAGTATTTATGATAAACCTGAAGGTAACTTTGACATTTGATTATTTTTATACCGACCATTTACAATTACGTACTGATATTTTTTTATTACGAATCTTGACCAGACGAAATTGGTTGTTTTTTTATTTATTTATTTATTATCTTTTCTTCTTTTTAATCTTACCGCAAGATTTGTTTCCGACAGAATCGATCGATGTGAATAAAAAAAAAAAAAAAAAGAAAAAAGAAAAAAGAAAGAAAGAAAAAAAAATATCGCCTGATAGAAATTTCTAATCGCAAGTTTTCTATCGATTTCATTCTCTCTCTCTCTCTCTCTCTCTCTCTCTCTCTCTCTCTCTCTCTCTCTCTCTCTCTCTCTCTCTCTCTCACACACACACACACACACTCGATAATAAATAAAATTTGTGAGTAATAAATTGTACTTTTCTTTTCTTTTTCTCTTTCCTTTTTAACAATACTTTTCAAATGTGATATATTATACGCGAATGGTGAAAAAAAGAAGAAGAAAAAAAATTCTGTAAGATTTAAAGCCATAACATTTCTGTTTGAGAGAGAAGGAGGCCATAAAGTATAAATAGTTCGTACCACACCACCGGTGTAAATAAGATGGATTGACATTACCTCGAGTTACCTTTTTGCAAGGTCTAACCTCGACTCTATCATCGAGATCGCACCGATTAGCATTGATTTAACGCAAAGTGTGCTATGTTAAAATACGTGTTTCTATAACGTTGTTACCAATTATCCACCATAAATGAAAGCCGAACGTATGATTTAATCCGGTCTTACATATACATTCTATTTTTGCTTGTGTTCTTATAAAAAAAAAAAAAAAAAAAAACCGCTCGATGAAATACCCGCAGCAAGCTTACTTTATAATTAGTACGTTTTTTTTTACGTCGTTGCCGCTAGGAGAAAGAAAAAAAATTGTTTTCTTTCGTTTTTATTACTTTTGTATTTTTTTTGTTTTTTTTTTTTTTTTTTTTTTTTTTTTTAAATATTTTTCATCAACCATCAAATACATTTCACGGAGCGTACTGCAATCGTTTCGTATTTAATCAAATATCTGCGGAGTTATTTGTTCGGGATAAAAAAAAATTTTTTTTTTTTTTTTAAATAAATAAAAAGAAAAACAAAAGCTTTTCGATCCACTAACATTGTCCTGATATTTCTATGATCGATTGCGTATGCACAAGCATACACAGACACCGACAGAGACGCACATATGCGTAAACAGGTATATATCGACAGCGAGAAAGAGAGAGAGAGAGAGAGAGAGAGAGAGAGAGAGAGAGAGAGAGAGAGAGAGAGAGAGAGAGAGAGAGAGATAGAGAGAGAAAAATCAGCTGATATCTCCTGTAAGTTTAACCTATTCTACTCTGTGAATCGTTATCGTTTATAATTAATGTACTTGCACTGATTTCACGTCTGTACAACGACCCGGTTAAGCGTTCAACGACTACGTCAACGTAACGAATATTATTTATACGTATATTTATCGTACTAGACATTCTGCATGCAATTTTAAAAAGAAAAAAAGAAAAAAAAAAATAAAAGAAATAAAAAGTTCGAACGACAGAAAGGAAAACCGAAGAATTTTTTATTCTTATTTTTTTTATTTATTTATTTATTTTCTTTTTTATTTCTTTTCTCATCCCCATCGATCATCTTATTAAAATCCTAGCGTTAATACGACAGTTATAGTATATAATATACGCTTAATGATACGTGAATATTCGTAACTAAAAGTCACTCTGAACTCGAGTTAATATTTAACGATTATATATATATATATATATATATATATATATATACACACATACTATGAACAGTGTGTTCTCAACCGAAAGATCTCGAATTCATGTTAAATTCTCTCACGTGAAATTCACAATTAAATTCACGTGACATCGACTGTGGGGAAATATCGAAGACTACGAATAACTTATTGTCTATCGTGACGTTCTCCTCATGGCTGAATTTTACGACGAACAATTGCGCAAGAATTGTTTCTATACGAATACATACATACATACATACATACATACATAGATAATATATATATATATATATATATATATATATATATATATATATATATTGCTGAATCTTATTCTATACGTATCTAGTATAAAAAGAATTTCTTTTAGAAATTTTACTACTCTTTCCCCTCTTCCCCCCCCCCCAATCCCACCCATGCAATGCTTATCACGTAATAGTTTGCAAAAGCGAAAGCTGTGAACGTGATATCAAAAATGAATTATACGAAATAAGAGATTGGGAACCACTGAGCGTGATTGGTATTACCCAATCAGAGTGTGAACATTTCTCTCTCTCTCTCTCTCTCTCTCTCTCTCTCTCTTTCTTTCTCACCCTCTCTTTTTCCCTTTTGTGTAGTTCATAATACACGTAAGATAAGAAAGTATGTGAACGAGAGAGAGAGAGAGAGAGAGAGAGAGAGAGAAAGAGAGAGATATGCATGCAAAAGTGCATAGAGACCAACGAAAAGCCAACCGAACTGAGAAACTCTACGGCTTCGTGCGAACGGCTATAAAGACGTGTCTCACTACTCCTAAATATAACCACCGTTTGCCACGGCTATTTCCTACTCGAGATAAACTCGAGCCAAGAGAGCAGAAAATCCCTATCCTTTGGCCTAGCTATAACACTGTAGAGACTAATACAATGAAATAATACTCGATTATAGAACGATATTCATCGAAAATTATCGATTTACCGTCGATCGACATTAAAATTATCGACAATTATCTCTCACTCTCTCTCTCTCTCTCACTTCTCCCCTTTTTTCTTTTGGGATACATCAAACAAAATATTATATTATATTATATTATATTATATTATATTATATTATATTATATTATATTATATTATATTATATTATATTATATTATATTATATTATATATATATATGTATGTATGTATGTTTATATGTATGTATGTATGTATGTATGTATGTATGTACGTATGTAACGCCTGCGCACAATTCTCTAATGCAATTCTAATTTTGATAAAAAAATAAGATAAGTACGCTAATATAAGACGTAAATTCTTTGTTGTAATCCTCTTATGGCACCAGTAATAAAATCCCATTTATCTGATTGATATTTGATTTGATTAATTATTGGCGATTAGTATTTTGTAAAATAAACAACCAATATATATATATATATATATATATATATATATATATATATATATATATATATATATGAATATTTCGATCGGTATGAATAATCAAGGACAGAGTGGGTGCTGCGTCACTTAAATCAAACATACCTATGCTACTTTATCAATAACGATAATGCATTCGAAATAACGATTGAACGTTGCAAAAAATGTTACTCAATCTACGAATAGGGAAACATTTGGATATTTAACAAATCGATTGCATTTCCGTTCTGGCTCTAATATCTCGCGATATTCTAATGGTACGTCTCGATGAATGCTATTATAAAATCGTCAAGGCTAATAATCATCATCGTGGTGATTTATTTTCAACTATAAAATGTTCGTGAGTCGATCGAATGTGTCGATATTAAAATTTATAAATAAGATTCTAAAACTGGATTCCAAATCGTTTTGGCCTCTAAAGGGATTACGTGATTTTAAAAAAAAAAAAAAAAAAAAAAAAAAGAAAGAAACGATGGATGGATCGAACAAAGATTTAGGTATTAAACCTGTTGGATTTGGCAAATCGTTGGAAATAAATGATAGGTTTATATAAATATTTCTCACCATTCATTTAATCGTACCGTTTTTCAAAGTCGTATATTACGATTTTTCTAGTTTTTTTGTCTTCTTTTTTATTCTGTTTCATTTTATTTTCTTTTTATCGCCTCAATTATCATAAAAATCTTTGTCCAAAGCAAATATATTTTACCTGATGTTAAATCAATTAATCTCTATTCAATATTTTAATATCGTTTAATTTCTTTGTCAGATGATAGTAATTATTTTAGCATAATTAGATTATATAACTAATATACGATTATCTAATACAAATTTAATATACAATTATACAATATTCCTTAATACAATTACAAGTATATATATATATATATATATATTTATTTATATATATATATATATATTTATTTATATATACACCCGTAATTTTTACTAATACAATTATATAATTGTACACGGTATACCTACTGTTTTTTCTCAGCGAAATAATACCGAGTAAAAATAAAATAAAATAAAATAAAATAAAAATTAGTTAAAAATATTTTATAAAACTATGTCGATAATGAGCATATACTTTTAGCAAAATATTCGCGTTATATATTCTTACAAACAGGATTAATTGTTCGATCATAATTATAAGTGTAATCGTAATTCGATTGATGATTAATTAAACTGATCATGATGACCTTCGATTAGATAATTCTTATTAATTCTCTTGTTAATTAATTATCTTATCGTTTGTCCGTTCTCATCAATCTCTTGCCTCTGTCCTCAAAATGAAACGACAACGACAAATCTATATATATATATATATATATATATATATATATATATATATATGTGTAAATATATATATATATTTACATGTGTAAATAAAGGAAAAAAAGGGGAGGGGGAAGCCTAATAAGCCAAATAATAAAGATCTATCGATATGACCATAAAAGTAACTACCAATGACAAATTATATTCAAAATTGTAAACATTATCTTCGATACGACGATCGGCGATTCGTTCAATAATTAATCAAATTAACGAAGCCGTGTGTCCAATTAATTGATAACGATACCTACATAATACACATATACGTATACACTATTGCAACGCCCCTTTGGATTACACCCCTCGACCCCCGTTAAATTCGTCCAACTAATATCTTAAAATAGCTCCCAAAGTCAAATCGTCAATTTGAAATATTTATTTCTTCATCCTGATCGAATTTTATCGATTCCAATCCAAAGTTTTATCTTATGACTCAACGTTTTTTTGCTTGGTCTCTAAATGAAAAAAAAAAAAAAAGTATAATATTTTGTATTGAAGTTGCATGTTTACTTTTTCTTCTCTCTTTTTTTTATTTTCCTCTTCTTCCCCCCCCCCACCCCCACCCCATCGTAGAATACGTTGTCGTTATAAAAAGAACATGGGTTCCCATCGAAGAGAAACAAAGTTGACCTTAAAGTGTAGAGTCGAGATCTTCATAAAAATAAAAATAAAAAAAAACATAAAAAATAAAAATAACAGAGATGTTTTGAGAAACAATGAACGACAATATTTCGATCCTGAAACAAGTGGCCATTTCCTTAACCATTTTTCTCGACGGTGACACCCGCGTTATCGAGTTGAAAATTTATCTTACGAACACCCGGTATATATTATAACGTATTATTACATGGTATTAATATTATAATTTGGAATACAAAAAATGCAAGATTAAATAACCACGTATATGAAATAATGAGCAATGATAATAATGATAAAATTAAATACATACATACATACATACAGTACATACATATAAATATAAATCGCAAGCACGAACACAAATTCACTTTGAGATGATATTTAAAAAATGTTTGATTCGAAAAGAACGACAATTTCTCCGCGAGGAAGTAAAAAAAAAAAAAAATAAAAAATAAATAAATAAATTTCATTTTTGTTCTTTCTTTCCTTTTCAATTATTTCATTATTTATTTATATATATATATATATATATATATATATTTCCTTGTATAGAAAAGATCGCGTATAGGAAGAAAGAGACGTTGCGTTGAAGTTAAGAATTATCACACCAGAGGGTGTTAGGGTTGAGAAGAAGTGTGGCCATTGCACCGTCCAATAGAGACGAACCGATCGAGAGAGACAAGTGATGTACATATATATGTATGCATACATATATATATATATATATATATATATATATATATATATAATGGATGGATAGCACATTATATATACGTATACGTGTATACGTATGATTTATCTATGTGTCTTCTTGTATATACGATTTATGAACGTATGGGATGTACTCACCCTGAGGCGATGCAGAGAACCGTCTCTCGCAGCGTTGTAGACAATTAGTGCAAAATCCATTTTTTTGTCATGGCGTCTCACGGTATAATGGTCTATCATGATCCTCTCCAGCACACTTTCCTTCTTCTCCTCCTCCTCCTCCTCCTCTCCTCTCCTCTCCTCCTTCTCCTACTCCTCTCCGTCAACTCCTCCTTTTCCACAAAGGCTTTCTTACCGAGTTGAATGTTCCTATCTCACTCCTTTAAAGGTTCCTTTGTTTTAAAGGTAAGATAGGTTAGTAAAGAAGACGACGAAAGAAAGAAAAAGAGAGAAAGAGAGATAGAAAGAGAAATAGCCGTTTTTACGATCGATTCTTTTCTTTCCAAAATTTGTTTGCTTTACGAAGTATCCGCCCCGTTTTCCATTTTATTCTCTCCCGTCTCTCGACGACCGAAGAAAATTGTCGCGCTGAGTAACCGATAATAATTCCCCTTAACGACAAATATCACGTACAAAATATACCACGTCGATTCTATGCGTTCAGAGATAGATAGATAGATAGATAGATAGATAGATAGATAGATAGATAGATAGAGAGAGAGAGAGAGAGAGAGAGAGAGAAAGCAAAAAAAGG
Source organism: Dolichovespula media (assembly GCA_911387685.1). NCBI lineage: Eukaryota > Metazoa > Arthropoda > Insecta > Hymenoptera > Vespidae > Dolichovespula > Dolichovespula media. Next base: position 6,407,620 of record OU426862.1, read on the forward strand.
GGGACAAAACCAAAAAGAAAAAAAGAAACGAAACGAAACGAAACGAAACGAAAGGTTCAACCTTCCATAGATATTCGGAACGTATATATATCGAACGTTTCCTTCGCGCGATATCGAACGTGACCGAGAGAACGCCGGACAATGAAACCGCTTACTCGCTGTACAAAATTGTATATATATGAGAATGATTATATATATATATACTTTATATTCCGTTGCGAACAAAGATAACGGAAATTTTGTTATACGTAAACGCGTGGATTCTCGGACGACTCACTCGAACGTATCCGTAATTGTCGTGAACGTCGTCGTCGTAGTCGTCTACTTTCGTTCCTATCGCGACCGCACGGCTCTTCACGTATAACTGTACAGATGTCGCTAGTGGCCGCCCCTACTCGACGGCAGACCAACGACGACTAAACCACTCTCGAGCGGCTTGCTCGAATCGATCCGATCGTCGTCGTTTCTTTTAAACTCGTCGTGTTCTCTCTTACTCTCTCTCTCTCTCTCTCTCTCTCTCTCTCTCGAATTATCTTTATATATATACACCTATCTCTCTCTCTCTCTCTCTCTCTCTCTCTCTTTCCAACTTCGATCCGTCGTGACGTTCTTGTTTTCGCTCTCTCCTCGTCTCAATCGTTTCAACGAATAACGTTTGTCTCCCTCACGCGCATGCGTTTTTTAACGAACGTCTCTCGATCTCCCCTCTCCTCTCTACCCCACGCTTTTGACTCCCTCCTAACCCCTTCATCCCTTCACCATCACATCGCCACTCCTTTCCTCGATCACAATCCCCTTCCTTTCTCGGACGAGCCGACTAACTATCGACGTTACTATTTTGTATCGTTGTCGTGTATCTACCGTTCTCCATATCTGATTTTACTTTCTTTACGACCGACCGACACCGACCGCCACCGACCGACACTGACCGACACTGACCGACACCTACCGACACCGACCGAACGACACCGACGATGCATCGAACCATCTCGTAATACCACCATTCGCCACCAGATCGCTCCACTTGACGATACTTCGCACGTAGTACGACGCTACGAACGCTAGAGGGCCTTCCGCGGTCTACACTCGATGACCAAGGTGACGACATTTTTTTTTTGTTTAAACGAACTTTCAATTTTCGAATATCAAAATGAACTCTATCCGCGACGCGAATTTTTCAACGGCGATGGCGTGTGTTCTCTTTCTTTTTTCTTTTTTTAGTGTTTCGCTTTACTCGAGATTAGTCGCGTGGATCTGACAATAATGTCCTAAGGTTTTATGTGCGACAGGAGTATTGACCTTTTGGAAAAAATTAGAAAAATTTTGTCGATCGAGAATGGACGTTGTAAGGTAATTAAAAAAAACATTAAATATCGATGATCACGTTGATTGCGACAACGATTACGTTGATCGCGATGTAAAGTTAATCCGATTCCGTTGTTTTCGAACGTCGTACTCGTTGGAATCTCTTTTTCAAGGACGTCGATTAAAAAAAAAAACAAAAAAATCTCCTCAGAGTCAAAACGAAATCGTCGTCGTCGTCGTTCAATCGCGTCCGATCATTCGTATCCACGTTACATGTATCCATACCCTTAATTTTTACGAAATCGATTCGAATCGAGACGGAATTCAATCGAAACTACCAACGACTTACTCTCGATCGTTCGTTCGCTCGGAACGATATTTTTTAACGATTATCGTAAATTAATTAAAAAAGAAAAAAAAAACCCGAGATCCTCGAAAGTATTTAATCATTCATTTATTTATTTATTTTCCTTCCGTCCCGTGCAAATCGCAGCTCCTCCTCCGATCGCCGATCGGTCGCGTGGACTGAAAAATATTTTTCTTTTTTTTTTTTTTTTTTTTTTTTTTAAATATAAATTACATAACTAAGGACATGAACCAATAACTAAACGAAATGTAAGGTAATAAAGAAAAGAGAACCTTCGATATTACTCGTATCAATGACGTACGAGAATTTTCTTGGTTTTCCACGAAAAAACGACGAGTTCGTTCGATTTATAACATCGATGCCGTGTTCGTCGTCGTACATACATATAGACATACAACATACATACATACATACATACATATAGACATACATACATACATACATACATATATATGTATATATACATGTATGTATGTATGATGTATGTATGTATGATGTGTATATATATCTATATATATCTTCCTCACTCCCCCACCCCCTTTTCCACCCTCTCTTTCATTCTATTATATATCTCTCTTTCGTCCTCTCCCACAGCTGCACGAGCATTGTAGGAGACGAAAAGTATATGAATGTAGGAGGCAAAAGGGGAAAAGAGAGAGAGAGAGAGAGAGTGAGAAAGAAAAAAGAAGCGAGGCAGAAGGCAGAACGTAGAAAAGGGAGGAGATACTCGTCAAGTCGGTACTCCACCCTCGGCTTTAACGCCTCGGAAGTGACGCACTCCTTCGCGGATACGAGCTTTTACGTCAAGCTTGTTCGAGTTGCTTCTCCACCCTTGTCGACGACGCCAGGGACAAAGAGAGAGAGAGAGAGAGAGAGAGAGAGAGAGAGAGAGAGAGAGAGAGAGACAAGAGTTTCCGAGATTATTCGACTCTACGTTACCCTTTCCATCGATTTATTTCGTTAAGTCCACAAAAACTAACGCGCAACTAACCCCCGCCCCCAGTTACATCTAAAAACAACTAAATCGTTCGGCGGCGAACAAAATTTAATGAGAAAAAATAAGCAACGCAGAAAAAAGTAATAACAATAATAATAACAATATTAATAATAATAATAATAATAAAATAAATAATTCGAGGAGTAAAAAATAATCGAACGACACTTTTTTCCCTATCGGGGTTTAAGTGCATTGGAATTAATCCTGTTGTACGAAATGTAATATTTATATTCTAAAATAAGGTACGCTTAAGTACCGTGTGAAGATAGGAAACCGTTTTATTGGTATAAGAGAGATCGTATAATAAAAAGAGAGAGAGAGAGAGAGAGAGAGAGAGAGAAAAGAAAGGAAGGTAAAAGAAAAGATAAAATGGCGTCGATTCCATGATAGCGTTGGTTGAAGCTAACGAACATGATCTTTCTTTCTTTTTTTTGTTTTTTCTTTTTAAAGAAGACACGCCGTACGATGAGACGACAACGAGTATAATTCGATCGAAGTTTCGAAAATCGTCGATTGACATTTGACACTTTTTTTATTTTTCTATTTCTTTTTTTCCATCCAAAAGAATTCCAGACTATGATTTCGGGGGTTGAAGAGCAAAGAAAAAAAAAAAAAAGAGAACGAGTAGGCATTATCCCCACACCCTACGTACGCGTTTTTAATTTACGTATCCAATTATGAGTAATTACGTGGTAATTAGCTGTATGAACGAACGATTAAGCAAAATTCATAGTTTCATCGTTACGATAATTACAACGGATTTTAACGATCGTCGAGTTTAAATTATAACGATAAAGGTAACATTTATACGTGATATCGTATTAGATGATTTTATACGGTGTTTTTTTTTTTTTTTTTTAACCTTTCCTAAGTACGCGAATACCTTCATCATTGCTCCTCATCGCACTCGATCGATCGATCGATCGAACATCTGCATCGCGTTATAGATCCCCGTTCTCTTTTCTTTTTTTTTTTTTTTGTTGTATGCAATGCTCGCTCGAATACGATCCATAGAGATATGCATACACAGTACGTGCATTTGAACATTTACGTTACAATTTTTCACCACCGTGAATGTTATATTAAAACCGTGTTTCTCGGGGAGGATCCTGTTATAGTATTTTTTTTTATATGTCTCTCTCTCTCTCTTTCTCTCTCTCTCTCTGTTCTTTTTTTTCCTTCTTTTTCGTTCTTCTTTCTTTTTTATCTTTTTTATTATTTTTTTTCTTTCTTTCTTTTCACCATGTTATATCGAAACCATGTTCTCGGGGTACAGCTTTATAGGAGAGGTGTTGTACACGTACCATATTTCCTACCGCAGAGAGGCGTATGACAATTCCGTGCTTTATTTATCCTCTCTGCACTTTCTCATTTCTCGTCTCCTAAATTTTTATCCACCTTTTTTTTTGTCATCTCCTTCTTCCTTCCTCTCTTCCCTTCTTTCTTTTTTCCTCCTTCTTTTTTTCTTTATCTTTTTTTTTTTTTTTTAATCCCTCCTTCGCGATCCCAACCGCAATAACGTTCGGTAGCTCGTTACTCAGCCGAAAATCTCATAATTTCGTAGTAGGAAGATACAACCAAAAAAAAAAAACAAAAAAAAAAAAAAGAAAAATTTGCAACACTGTACTGCAAAACAAACAAACAGAAAGAAAAATTAGAGGAAAGGAAAGAACCGAGAAAAATTATTTCGTTTTTCGGAGTTACAGTAATCAATTCGTACACCCCGTAAAAGTCTATGCGATCATCCTATGAAAAACAAAATACACGGACGTTGAACGCGTTGAAAGAATAAATAAATTATTTGTACGTTACCGATCGAGAAAATTCTCGAGTTTATCGTGAACATTCGAATATACGAATATTCGATAGCTCGATTACGTATCTCTTTGATTAACCTTAACCCCCGTGCGAGTTATTTTAGATGCGTACGCGCTATTCTTCACGTTAATGCAAAAATGAGTTTGAAACGAGTTTGAGACGATTGAGAAGAACGCGTTAACGTTCGTAAAATCTATTTGATTATATCGAATCATATTCGTAACGATCGATCGATCGATAGATCGATAGATCGATCGATCGATCGCGCAATTAACGAAACGACAATTTGTGGAAAGGGAAGAATAAAGGATACAAGAGGAAAAGAGAGAGAGAGAGAGAGAGAGAGAGAGAGAGAGAGAGGAAATGGAGAGACAGCTTTGTGCGCATTACCATCGCGAAGTCACGAATCTTCAATTATCGAAATGGAAGGAAGGGAGCCGAGTGAGAAGGCGGCGGTGTATTCAGATTTCTTGTTTTATTCTTTTTCATCCATCTTTTTCTTTCCTTTACTTTCCTTTCCTTTCCTTTCCCCTTCCCCATCCCCATCCCCATTCCCATCCTCATCCCCATCCTTTCCGTTCCTTTTCTTTTCTTTTCTTTTCTTTTTCTCCTTCTTTTTCTTTTCATTTCTTTTTCCCCTATTTTTTCTTCTCCTTCTCCTTCTTCTTTTTTCTTCTTCTTCTTCTGCTTCTCTTCTTCTTCTTCTTTCTTTTTCTCTTCCTCTTTTTTTTCCTTTCTCTCTCTTTCCTTTTTCCTTCTTTTTCCCTTACATTTCTTTTTTCTCGTGGCACATTCTGCCGGCTGGCACAATGAGAGGACGGCTCGGCATAAAAATGGGTACAGAAAAGAGAGTGCGTGGGTGGTAGGTGGGTCAGAGGTAGAACGAGATGGCTGATAGATGTGGGGAGGGGGGAGGAAAAGTATTCGTGGACTTGGACGGGGGCAGGGGTGGGTTGAGTAGGGGAGGGGGAAGGAATAACGTAGGTGTATAACGGGTGCCAGTGTGTGAGTGTGTAAGTATTTTTGTAGGTGTGTATACCCTTTGTAACTGTGTGTATATAAAGGGAAGGGGAGAGAGAGAGAGAGAGAGAGAGAGGAAGAGAATGGGTAACGTGGAAGGGGCGGTCGAGCTGGAAGGCCACAATGCACGAAAAGATGCGACACGAAATTCGGGCTGGAGGAATAAAAGGAGGTCTCTCTCTCTCTTTCTCTCTCTCTCTCTCTCTCTTTCTCTCTCTCTCTCTCTCTCTCTCTCTCTCTCCCTCGCAAAGTCGTAGTTAAACGAGGAGGAACTACCGCCGTCATTCTCGATAGTGAGAAAGGAAATACGCAAAGAGGGATGAGGATTGGGGTCGGGGAGGAGTTGGTGATAGGGGTGGTGGTGGTGGGGGTGTGCGGAAGATATATCCTAACTTTACTTCGTCGCCTTTTACTTCAAATAAGATAACGAGTTTACTTTGGTGAATCTCTTTCTCTCTCTCTCTCTCTCTCTCTCTCTCTCTCTCTCTCTCTCCATCTCTCTATCTATCTATCTTTGTCTCTTAGCGTTTTATATTTAATAATACTTTTGATGAGAGAGTAAGAGAGAGAGAGAGAGAGAGAGAGAAACATCATTGCGCTTCCATGCTACTCGCTTAATCATCCATAGATATTATTATTATTATTATTATTATTATTATTATTATTATTATTATTATTATTCGACCGACTCTTAGTCGGAGAATTGCAAAGAAGAAAAATTTACGCTCGATCTAATCCGCATCGAGCGTTATTAATCAATTAAATCTTTCCGTTCGATCGAATCACCCGAGACGATTATGGTTTGGGGAGAAGCTTGTAGTAAAACGTGAACCCGATACGCGGTTAACGTATACGCCTGATAGGTATTTATTTTGTTTTTTTTCTTGGCTTCGTTTTATTTATCACCACGTAATATACCGATGTATGTCACGTGTAATTGGTGATAATTAATATCAATCGAAGTGATATAACGGGCGACCGATATGTCCGGCAACGAAGCGATAAGTCGGCCGGCAAAACAATGAGTCTACGGCGAAAGACTACGCAAGTCGAAATAAAATTTGTTGCGTGAAAAATGATTGCTGGTTCATCGAGAATTTGAAATCTTCGAACAGAAGAGTATGACTCGTCAGAAGGTGGCACGTGAAATCGTGCCACTTCTTAGGGTGTCATACGATCCGGATATCGAAACATTAGGGGGGGGGGGGGAGAAAAAAAATTTGTCGACTTGTCTAGAATTCGAAATTTTCATCAGGAGAGTATAGATTATCAGGAGGTAACAAAAATTTTGTTCACGTGTCGCTTCTTTGGCACGTCATATGATCCGAATACCAAAACGTCGATTCCTTGGGGAGAAAAAAAATTTTTTCGACTTGTCTAGAATTTGAAATTTTCATCGGGAGAGTATAAGTTATCAGGAGGTAGCAAAAATTTTGTTCACGTGCCACTTCTTTGGAACGTCATATGATCCGGATACCAAAACTCGATTTATGAGGGGGAAATATTTTTGCTTCTTACATGATCTGAAAATTTGATCAGGTGAGTGTAATGTACCTTAAAGTAACACGTTTTGTTCGTGTGCCACTTCTTTTCACGTCATGTGATCCGGATACAAAACTCGACTTGTGGGAAAGAAATACTTTTGCTTCGTCCATCGTCTGAAATATTGATCGGGAGAGTATAACACACCTGAAGGTAACGCGTTTTGTTCACGTGCCACTTCTTTGCACTTCGTGTGATCCGGTTACAAAACTCGATTTGTGAGGGGGAAAATATTTCGGCTTTGTCCAGAGTTTTTGAAAAAGAGCATTCAATTTTTACGGACACAGAGAATGATGGTAGTCGTCGAATAAAGAGAATACATCGAATTTTTTCTTTCGTGAAACATTTTTATTTGTATTTGTATTTTTTTTTTTTTTTTTTTTTAATCACGATACACACAGCACGTACTACATTGTATTTGACTATCATACAAACGTTTACTTTGTCGTACAAATTACGCGACAATAATATTATACGATGTGATAGAATATATATATATATATATAAAATATGGTAAAAGCAAAGGACTAAATTCTTATCTCTCTTTACGCTTTTTCAATTACCCAACGAACAAAATTTCTTCCGCGATAAGTTCGACATTTGTTTAGAGCATACAATGTAAGCTTAAACAGCTGGCAACCGGTGATACAGAATAATATCCTTAAATAAATCGCTAATTCGTAATACAATTTATAACAATTTTCAAGCAACGACAAACGGCGTATCGTATGAATTCGTCTCAACGAATGTTCATGGTACTGCGAAAAGATAAATATATGTATATAGTCCTATGGAAAAATATGAATTTCACTACGAAATTTTCTCTAACCCTTTACCAACAAAATAAATTGGCGCATATTATGACACGTGGATGTCTTCTTAAGGAATAAATTTGAAGAAAAAAAAAAAACAAGAAAAAAAAACAAACAAAAAGTTTTCCACGTTTAATTCGTTGCCTTAACGAAATATTTCAATTTCTCGAAACAAAATGGACTCATCCTTTATACGTATATTTGTATCGTGGTATTACGTTTTTATTTACGTAATATATAGGTATACGTAATATACAGGTACTTAATTATTAACAAGCACAAAATTATTATATTATTACGTATGTATTGTATATATGCATAATACAATGTATATACAAATATATATATACATATATCATAGATTTTTTTGACGAACCAAGAATAAAAATGAATTGCGTCAATATGAAAATTTATTTATAGTAACATAAAGAAACGCGACGTATAGTGGATTTCTCTCTCTCTCTCTCTGTCTCCCTATTTCTCTCTTTTTCTTTTCTCTACTCGGTCAAGTTTTCTTTTCGATTTGTCTTACGTTATTTTTCTGGTTCTGCCTCATTCAGAAAAAAAAGTATTATGTATATATATATATATATATATATATATATATATTTATGCCCGTATGAAAGATCTTTTTCAACCTTTGAGTTATTCGCACCGTCACATTCTTTCAAACATATTTCGAATCCCTGCGCAACCTCATTTCTCTCTCCCTCTTTCTCTCTCTCTCTCTCTTTTATTTCTTAACAATAAAAAACGTACAATTTATTTCGAAAGCTTAGCTACATTTTCGTCCCATTAAATATATTCGCCGGTTAAACGAACATTCATCTCATTAATAGATAAAGTCGATTACGTATATAAAAATATATATATATATATATATATATATATAAAAAGAAAAAAAGAAATCGTTAGAAATATCATACCATCGGATATCATTATGTTCGAAAAAGTGTTCGATTGAAAAGAATCTGGAAAAAAAGAAAAAACGAAAAAGTAAAATATATATATATATATATATATATATATATATATATATATATATATAAGTTAGTATCTTAATGGTAATCCATTTAACGTGTATATATATATGTATATATATATATATATCCTTCTTTGTTTCCCCCGAGTAAAATCTTTCTAACAAAAGTTTTTAAATGTTGCACCGAACGAATCCGACATTCGCTTGCTCGTGACATTAAAAAGCGATCGAAGCCGCATTAACCTACTTTCCGTTCCTCTTTATATCGGGTCACCGATTTATTGCCGATCTGCTTCGTATACATACACACACACACATATTTATACGTACTTATTTTTATATATTCGAAATCAACACATAAATAATATCGAAATTTGTAATAGAAAATATCTCAATACCCTACTACCGTTTCATATTAAATATTGTATAAAATATCGAAAATTATGTTTTTCTCCCCCTCCTCTACCCACTCGCCCATACACCGAATCAATACGTAAGAATTATTTTCAATGATCGATCGAGACTGAGAAGAACGTCGATTTGTCGATCGATCCGATCGATTTCAAACGATAAATATGAATTCTTCGATGATCCCCCGTATACCCTTATGATCTATTTTTTCTGATCTAACCGAGTAATGTATTATCGAGATATACATTAGATTAGAGATCTTTTATTTATTTGTTTGTTTGTTCGTTCGTTCGTTCGTTTGTTTATACGTTTGTCGCTTATTTCCTTTCACAATTTTTGAAATCTTTTTCGAGGCCACGAAGGATCGTTCCTACGTACGTACGTACGTTCGTTCGTTCGTTTCTTCGTAAGAATGATTATCCAAGATGGCTCGCGTGTTTTACATCGGTCTTTTGGGGTGGCGGGGAGAAGAGGAGGAGGAGGAGGAGGAGGAGTAGGAGGAGAAGGAGGGGGGAGGGCTTTCGTGCTCAGTGAGGTAACGCGCTACGGATATACTATATAGTCTTTTTACGACGCCAACGATAGATCATTCTCACGAGAGAGATACGTTGTACGTACCTTCTGTTAAAATAATACGATTCTCTTCTCTCTCTCTCTCTCTCTCTCTCTCTCTCTCTCTCTCTCTCTCTCTCTCTCTCCCTCTCTATCTCTATCTCTCTCTATCTCTGTCCGTCTCCGTCTTCGAAAACGTAGCAAATTTTTTGTTATCGTCCCTTCCTTTTTTCCCCCTCCCCCGCCTTTATTTCTCCTCCCCCCCATTTCTCTCTTTTTCCTTTTTCCATTCTACTTTTTCCTTTTTAAGTGACTCAACACCGAAGTAATTTATTTCTTTTTCCACTTCTTCCTTTTTTCTATTTCCATTTCTTTCTCTTTCTCACCCTTTTTTTTTTTCTTCCATTTCTTTTTCCTTTTCTTTCTCTTTCCCTCTTTTCATTTTTGTTTCTTTTCTTTTTTTCTTTCTTTCTCTCTCTCTCTCTCTCTCTCTCCCTCTCTCTCGCTCTCTGGTTTTTTTCTTTTTTTATTTCTTTTTTTAAATAAAACCCATCGATATTACATTTTAATCTCCGTGGTTATTAGCGAACTATGAGAGTCGTTTCTTTTTTCTTTTTTTTTTTTTTTCCAACTACACCACAGCGATTAACCTTTTAAAATATTTCGTATGCATTATTATTTACGTTGCGTAATATGAATATTTTTTATATTTACCGATACGATTTGAAATTTGTCATTGTACCCGCATAACGTTCTCCATACGTCCAATGATCATTAATAAAATTTTTACCCTCGATTCTCCCATCCACCCACCCCACTCCACCCAGTTTCGTCCTTTCGCGCGTTTTAACGACAAAAAGAATGAAATAAAATAAAATAATAATAATAATAATAATAATAATAATTATTATTATTATTATTATTATTATAATAAAAAGAAAAACAAAAATTCCTCGAAAGTAAACTCTTCGTAGCGTCCTTCCTCTCTCTCTCTCTCTCTCTCTCTATCGCTCTCTATTTTTTTTTTCCTTTTTTATTTTCTTTTATTTCGCGTTTCAAGGATTTTCCATCGAAAAATAACCTCGCGACGATTTGATACGATAAGCAAACATAGAAGATAAAAAAAAAAAAAAAAAATAAATAATAAAAAAAAAAGAAAAGAAAAATCTCAACGCAACGATTCACAACCGTTGCATCGATAATAAATCCGTCATGTTGGTCGAAAACTATTTCGTCGGTTTTGTTATTGTACAAATTCGGTTGGAGTCGATCGTACAAGTAACGTCTTTAAGAAAACGGTAAAAATTTGACCGCGTTCCTCAATACGTATCGTCGCATAATAAAAGCTTAGGACGTAGTGAACGAACGCGAGGAAATCTAACGTGCATGGACGCACGCACGCGACTTGACTATACTCGTCATCGGCTCTCGGGACGCGATATCGATTTTCCTGACAGTGCTTCTAAACCGTAATTCCTTTTATTCGCGGTAACGGCCAAAACGAAATCGTTAGGGAAGAACTTGACTTCACTGTCCGTTTCGATCCTCGTTACTTGTCACGCGATAAGAAATAACGGGCTTGAGAATTGTTTGCCGAAAGAAGAAGATACCGAAACGTGTTTCGATTTGCCCATATCCATACCGAAAATATTTCCATCGCGAAAGAGATACTTTTTTTCCTTTTATTTTTTATCCTTATTCCATCTCGTTCTCCTTCGTTTTTAATTTTGCCGTCGGGAGGAAGACACCGAAACGCTTTTCGATTTTCATCCATCCCGAAACAAACATTTCGATAGCTGAGGAAATCTTTTTTTTTTTTTTTTTTTTTTTTTCCCCTTTCATTCTTACTCCTTTCATTTTCCTTCGCTTTTATTTCCCCTTTTTTAAACCACCAATCGTATTTTCATACGCTGTCGTAAATGAGGGAAAAATTTTCGAATAAAAAAAATGATTCGTCGTCCGTTGGCGATAAGGAGCTAGGCGTTAATTGCTCTTACCCGTGAATAAAATCAAAACGTTTCGAACCTCATTAAATTAAATTAAATTCGTTTATACACATGTGCGTACATATATATACATATATACATATATATATATATATATGTTTTCATGATAGATTCGTTCGTTTTTCTTTTTTTGTCCCTTTTTTCTCTCTCTTTTCTTTCCTCCTTTTTCTCCTTTTTGTATACTTTCGTCTTTCTTTTTCAACAGACGCAGCTGTGAGCACAAACGAGAAGTATAAAAAAAGGAAAGAGAGAGAGAGAGAGAGAGAGAGAGAAAAATCGATAGCAATGCTACTGCAAAAAACAATCGGTATTATGTAACCAATTTCAAGCCACCGAGTTTCTAGCGTCTAATTACCACGATAATAATGTTATCATCTTTGGAGGAAGACAAGAAAAAGAAGAAGAAGAAGAAGAAGAAAAAACAGAAAAGGAAAAAGAAAAAGAAAAAAAAAAACAATATAACGCTCCCCAACCTGTATTTCCTTTCGTCATTTAAGAGCTCCTACGAAAATAATGCGTACTAGAGAGAGAGAGAGAGAGAGAGAGAGAGAGAGAGAGAGAACAGCCGCACGAAAGCGAGGCTTGGGAGGGGGCGGGGGATCATTTCGCATGGGAGTCAATTTTCAACGGTGGTAGAAAGATAAACCCCCTGGAATAATACGTATTATTCTACATTGGACCGAGTGAACAAGAAATAAAAACGTTTTCGTATGATCCTGTTAGACGCGAGCATACACACTTACAAATGTACGAACGCGTACGAATGCAAAATTATTGTTGTTATTTTCGTTATCTTTTTACTTTTATTTTATACTATTTTTTTATCGTTTTATCTTGTTTTTTTTTTTTTTTTTTTTTTTTTTTCACAAGAGATAGGACCGACGTTGTTTCTCGGTAGCATCGACTACTCATAGACGCTTTATAAGAAGATTCAATTATAATATAATACATAACTTTGTTCGCGCGAGGGTGCGCGGGCGCGCGGGCGCGCGCGCGCGTGCATGTGCATACGTCCGTGCGTGCGTGCGTGCAAGCAAGCTCGAGTACACCGAGAGTACCGGATGTTCCAATGATATTTCCGCTAAAGGTTTCCAATTGCATTTATGGCTCACTCCGTCCCCGTCTCTGTTGCTTTCGCACGATCTTCCCTCCTCGTTCCTTCATTCTCTCTCTCTCTCTTTCTCTCTCTCTCTCTCTCTCTCTCACTCTCACTCTCTCGCGTTCTCCCATCTCTGTGATCTCCTTCTCTTCCCTCGTTCTCTTTCGCCTTGCGCACACCGACAAATGGCATTTCGTTTCTGCACAAATCGTTTCTTTGCAATCCGTTGCGCGGTAGAGACTCGCTCTTGCTCCGCGTGTATATATATATATATATGTGTGTGTGTGTATATATATATATATATACATACATATATATATATGCATACATACATACATATATATATATATACATATCTATGTATGTACGTACGTATGCGTGTGCTTGTACGTGCATCAGTATACGTGTATATACTTACATGCTTTTGTGTGTGTTTGTTTGTGTGTGTGTGTGTGTGTGTGTGTTTGTGTGTTTGTGTGCGCGCGCGTGCATGCATGTGGGTGGACAGCGAAGCTATGTAAATATGGTTATACCGCGTTGCATGTTGATAATGAACGAGCTTGTGTTCGTGCAAAAGTATAGTGGGTTGTGGCTTGTGGTAAGGGCTCAGGAGAGATAGAACGAGAGGTAGAAACACAATGGGGGGAGAGAACGGGCTAGGAAGCCGGAGGAACGAAGAAAGATAGATAGATGGGATGGATAGAGTGAGATAGAGGTGGAGTGAGATATATAGTCAAAGAGGGAGAGATGGAGAGAGAGAGAGAGAGAGAGAGAGAGAGAGAGAGAGAGAGAGACATAGGAAGGGGCATTTGCTTTTGTCGTGCTCGGTCGTTGCATGCGTCCGACAACCATATTCTCGCCAATTGCAACTCTGACACTGACAGTCGAATGACAATAAGTCAATGAGGACATTCGCATCGCACTCACGTTCGCATAGATTAGCTGTTCGTTCTCTCTTATCGCGTAAAACGGTTCGAAACGGCTCGTTCGAACTCTCTCTCTCTCTCTCTCATTCTCTCATTCTCTCTCTCTCTCTCTCTCTCTCTCTCGATCCGTCGTCTTCGATCGTCGTTAAATAAAAACCGATTATCGTTATAACCTCCTTCCACCCACGGAATCCCATGCTCCCGTTTTCTCACTCCCACTCTCCAGTTTCCTCTTCCTTCCCTTCTCCTCCCTTCCCGTACCTTCCCTCCTTTCAACTATCCATCCATCCAACCATCTCTCCGTTCATCTCACTACCACCATCTCGCACCCTTTCGTTCCTACGATCTAATACTTGACCATTTCGAATATTTTTCTTTTTTCTTTCTTTCTTTCTATCCTTCATTCTTTCCTTCCTCGAACACGAGGGACGGACAAGGACGATCCGAAATAGTACCGAAATCCTACCAAGCGTGTGTATATATATATATATATATATATATATATATATATATATATATATCACGAAAGAGAATAAGGGTTGGCGCGTCCCTAGTTTTACCGCACGTACTTCAGAAACTAGTTTTACGATAACTCAGACCTCAGCAACACCTATCGACCGCGCTAATCCGCGTACAAACTTTTCTTCCAAACCCCCTCCCCCTCCACCATACCCACCCCTCTATCCTCCGGTGTTTACTTACCTTCGCGACCTGTTCCAACCCCCCAACCTGCCCCCTATCCCTCACCCCATCGTCCTGTACGATCGTTGGTATCCTCTTTGCCTTTCAACGAATTCGATATTTCATCCGTGATTCTCTCTCTCTCTATCTATCTATCTCTATCTCTCTCCCGTTCCTCATTTCTTTCTTCCTTTCTCTTTTTATTATCATATATTTATCATCGTTTGATACGAGATTTCGTTGATTTCGTTTTACGTATATCACCGTACGAATCGTAATACCTTTTCAACATTAGCACCATCGGATTTATTTTCCCTACGATATATCTCGCTAATTCGCACGTTAGGTACCGTTACGCGAGTGGTATGGGTCGGGGGGAGGGGGGGGAAATAATAAAATAATGAAGGAGCGGAGAAAGGGGGTGGAGGAAGAGGAGGAGTAGGGGGGAGGAAGGGTAACAACGTTTTATCCGTCGAACACCGTTCTCATTCGTGAATTTATTATCTTCCGTTTTTTATTTCCTTTCTTTTCTTTTTAATTTTTATTCGACGCATTAATTTAATAATCCCGACGATTTTCCTTGTAAACAGTTTCGACGGTAAACGAGAGAGGAATGTTGCCGGGATCGTTATTTTTTTCTTGTTTTTTTTCTTATTTTTTTTGTTGTTGTTTTCTCTTTTCCCTTCCATCTCTATGGGTTTGATAATTTCTACGAATTGAAACATTAGTGGGAAGGACAATGCCACGGTCCATTGATACACATACGTGCCTCGTTACGTCAATCTCATTATATATTTTATTCTTTTCGTATTTAGTAATAATAATAGTAATGATAACAATAATAATAATAATAATAATAATAATAATAATAATAATAATAATAATAATAACAATAATATTAATAATATTAATAAGAATAACAGTAATAATTTTTAATTTTAATGTGTTATTAATCTGTAACCATGAAAAAGATTATTTCGAGATAAAAATGAAAATCCATCGAAGTATCATTAAATAAAAATACACTGGAATGTAAATTTGATATTCACCATAAATTTGATAAAATTCTCTTCCTCTGTCTATCTATCTATCTATCTATCTATCTATCTCTCTCTCTCTCTCTCTCTCTCTCTCTATATATATATATATATATATATATATATATATATATATATATATATCCCTTTCTCTTTGTTATAATTAACGATTGAAAAGTGAGATAATTTGTATTATCATCCGCGTCTATTTCTGCTTATATTCGACACGGCGATCTCTCTATTACGATTAATAGTATGAATTCAAAACTATATCGATTTTGTAATTAACAGAACAAAAAGCCGAATAATGTTTCCTGGGTAAAAGGCCATTGTTACGGGTGTATCCTACGTCGTGTTAGGCCAGTTAACAATGCGGCGATACGAATAAAACCTAGCGACAGGTAGAACGAGATTAAGGTTTCGACTAGCCACCGAAACACGCAAACATAACGTGACATAACGTTCGCGTTTTCTTCGACTAATGCGAACGTCCAACGCGACCTATTATTCATCGTTTTCGAAAAAGGAGACGATGCGTTTTGTATTTATCGAAATTCCCAATTTAAATCTACCGCGTTTATCGATCTATCAAATCGCGATAAACGTGATCGTAATAATGATCGAACAATAATTTCTTTATATTATTATTATTATTATTATTATTATTATTATTATTATTATCGTTGTTATTGTTATTGTTATTATTTTATTTTCTTTATTTCTTTTTTCTTTTTTATTCTCGACGTTACGTACGTACGATCGTGAAAACGAAACGATCGTCGCGATATCGAGAGATGCCAAAACGGATATGGTTTTGTCTTATCTACGACGCGACAATCCCCGAGAGTGATCATCGATCGTGGAATCACTTGTAAAAGCGTACTCGAAAAGAAATTTTCTTTCTCTTTTCTCTCGTTCTCTATTTTTCTCCTTTTCTCCTTTTCTTTAATCTCGGAAATAAAGTAAAAAGAGGTAGGAAAGGAAAAAGGAAAGATAGGAAGAAAGAGAGGGGAAAAAGGAATAAAAAGAGAAAAAAAAAAGGAAAGAAAAGTAAGAAAGGAAAGGAAGAAAAATGGAGAACTCGAGAGAGAGAGAGAGAGAGAGAAAGAGAGAGAGAAAGAAAAAAAGGGAATAAACGCGTTAGATTCATTTTATATTTGTAATGCGAACTCTTTTAGATTTCATTATAAGTCCCTTTTATAATATCAGCTTTAAACGGATAATAAACGGGAAGGAAAGAGCCCAGGAGAAGAAGTTTCAAAGTTCCTAAAACCAAAGTGTATTATAATCCGCGTGGTACACTCCGAGAATGGGAAGTGAGTTATATTCGAAGGAGGGAGGGAGGGAGGGAGGGAGGGAGGGAAGGAGGGGAGTGGAGAAGGAGGAAAAGGAAAGTAGACGTTACCTAAATGAAAGCAAACCTACCTAAATCGAGGTTTAATAGCACAAGGCTATTAACAATATCCTATAACCAACGTCCGTGTGCGTGTATACCGAACGTGGAGGGGGAGGGAGAGGGTTAGCGTCAAAGCTAACTAATATGACGGTAAGATGCTCTCTCTCTCTCTCTCTCTCTCTTTATCTATCTATCCATCTATCTATCTATCTATCTATCTATCTATCTATCTATCTATCTATCTATCTATCTATCTATCTATCTATCTATCCATTTATCTATCTATCTCGTCGGATTGAAGGAAAGAAAAAACTATATTTCATCTACGTATTCGAACACTCGAAAAATAATATTATATCAAAGTGTCAATTATGTTTAATTAGAGATATCGCCGTTATATCGCGACAAGAACGTACTAGACGTCATTAAAGTTGTCAGATTTGGCGTTCGTAAAATCATACGAAATACATATAAACCGGTCTTCTCAAAATAGAAAGAAAATGGACGGTCGCGCGGGATTATTGGCACTTGAAAATAGAGAAAGATATATATATATATATATATATATATATTATGGAGACAGAGAGAGAGAGAGAGATAGGAAGAAGAAGAGAAGACATTGTCGTAGCCAAGACACGTGCCATTTTTACCATCATCTTCCATCGAGGAATCTACTTTGAAAATACTACTACTATTACTTCATATTCTTCATGGTTTTCTTCTTCCTCTTCTTATTCTTTTTCTTGTATTCAAAATACATATACGTAAATATCTTCCCATACGCGAGGGCACGTGTGTATAAGAACGTCTTGTTTCGGATAAGATACCATTAGATTCCAGTTACCAATGTCCTCCCGGCATTCATGATCGTCCCATATATATATATATATATATATATATATATATATATATATATATATATATATATATATATATATAAACATATATATACACACACATACCAACAAACCGTTTCCCCGTTACAAAGTTACGACGTTTTCGTTAAGGAGAAGTTTAGCGAACTAGAAACGAACAAGGCTATTGGAATTTCGAAAAGGACCCGGAGCTTCAGGTAGAACAAGCTGATTTAGAGAACATACACACCCACCCCCTCGAACCCCCTACCCCCACCGCTCGGCAAGCATTTAACCGAATGAGGAATTCATCTCCTCGCGCCCTCGACGAATACAAGCAGCGAGAGAAGAGATAAATAGGTAGATAGATAAAGAGAGAGAGAGAGAGAGAGAGAGAGAGAGAGGAAGAGAGAAAGAGCAATGTGTAATATGATGAGACACGCACGTCCTCACACACTTTCTCACTTTACTCACACGTCCACCAGCGGTTACACCCACGTCGAGGTCTCTCCTTACACGTTACCGCTTGACTTGCGTTGTCCGGCTCCAGCTCTTTGACTCATCTCCTCCCTCCATCTCTCTTCCTTCTCCCTCTTTCTCCCTCCCACCCTCTCTCCCTCGCTCCTACCATCGCTCGTTCGCTCGTTCGCTCGTCCGCTCGTTCCCTCTCTCTATCTCTA
>OU426862.1:6431104-6433604 GCA_911387685.1 Dolichovespula media
GAGAGAGAGAGAGAGAGAGAGAGTATCGTAACTCTTGCAACTTTCCAAGAGTAACAAAGTTACTTATGTAGCAATTTTATTTTATCTCCCACCTCGCTCGTTAGTTCTCTACTGCTTTCTTCTCTCTCTCTCTCTCTCTCTCTCTCCTCTCTTTCTTTTTGTGTTCTTCTCTCTCTCTCTCTCTCTCTCTCTCTCTCTCTCCGTTATTTATTATTCAAGAAGAAACGAGAACTTAACTTTTACCTTATCCCAATGAATTACTCCATCCATTTAGATAAGACCACGACGAGCCCATCTTATTTTTTTTTTCCTTCCCTTATTTCTTCATCTTTATTTTTCTCTCTTGTTCATTCTCTCTCTCTCTCTCTCTCTCTCTCTCTCTCTCTTTCATTCTTCTTCCCCCGCTTACGATAACCCTCTCGAATCGTTTCGAAACGGTTCGATTAATTAACAAGTAGAGTGAGGAGAAAAAAGGGGGGGGGATCTGTAAGGAAATAAATAGAAAAAGAGAAAAGTCCCGCTCTCGGGCGAACAAACAAACAAACAAACAAATAAACAAACAACCGAACGAATAAACGAGCGAACGAACAAACTTACACGCGAACTTACAGAGAAAGAGAGAGAGAGAGAGAGAGAGAGAGAGAGAGAGAGAGAGAGAGAGAGAGAGAGAGAAGAAATAAAAGGAAACATAACGTGAACAATTATCGAATATGACGCGTTAAACTTAAGTGAAAACAATTGATTCGATAGGTCGATAATATAGTTTGTATCGTCTTTCGAACAACAATTTCGTCCGGAAAAAGGGATAATGTAACGAGCTGGCAAAGCTGCTTGCTTGTTGGAATCTCTTTCCTCCTCGTCGGTTTATTAAGTAGTGCCGCCTGCCAGCACGTACAAGCAGGACCAACAGCTGCGAGAGTAGTAGATTACTGGAAAGTGGCGGAGGCGGTGTGTGTGTGTGTGTGTGTGTGAGAGAGAGAGGGGGTAGTAGAGATAGATAGATAGATAGATAGATAGATAGATAGATAGATAGATAGATAGAACGCGCACGCCTCAAAGTAAGCGACTAAAAGAGAGTGAGAGAGCCAGAGAGATAGATAGAGAGGCTGAGAGAGAGATTGAGAGGGAGTGTGTGTGTGTGAGAGAGTGAGAGAGAGAGAGAGAGAGAGAGAGAGGGATAGGGAGAGAATATTCAGAGGGGACCGACGATGATCGTGAATTGGCATTCTAGTCTCGTTAAATCATCGTGACGATAGTCACATTTTTCTAACATATTTCTTTTTCCTCGTCCGTTTCTTTTTTCTTTTCTTTTCTTTTCTTTTCTTTTCTTTTTTATCATCGTCGCCGTTACTATTATTTCTGTTTTTTTACTTGTTTTTTCGTTCTGTCCTTCATATTGTGTTTTTTTCTTTCAATTTATTTTTCTCCAATTCTCTCTCTCTCTCCCTCCGTTTCTTTTTCTTCTCTCTTTCTCTCTTTTTAGTAATTTTTTTTTTTTTTTTTTATACACCAGCGCATAGCTCTCTTTCTATCTCCCTCGGTCACGTTCTTGTAACACGCACGTTTTTTTTTTTTTTTAATTTCTTTTCCGCCTTTTTCTCTCTTTTTTTTTTACACATTCATATAGTTCTCTCTCTCTCTCTCTCTCTCTCTCTCTCTCTCTTTCTCTCTCGTTCTTTTATTCAACGAGCGCATGCGCCGAACACGAACGTCCGAACGATAGCACATATTCGCACGACAATCCCTTTGTCTCGCGGCTAATCGCGCTTATCGGCTCGTAAACCGCGTTGTTTCTCTCTCTCTCTCTTTATCTATCTATCTATCTATCTATCTATCTATCTATCTATCTATCTATTTAGCCATCTGTCTATTTATCTGTCTATCCTTCCCTCTTTCTTTCTCCCTCGTGTTCTCTTTCTAGTTAACCTCCTTCTCCTCCTCCTCCTCCTCCTCCTCCTCCTCCTCCTCCTCCTCCTCCTCCTCTACCTCTTCCCAGTAGACTTTGAAACAATCATGACAATACGTTGCCTTGTTTTTGCACGCGAGGTCAACCAAGAAACGGTTCTTATAAGTCGACTCTTTCCACTTCGATCCTTATCGTTTATCTCGTATACCCCGTTCTTCTCTTCCTCCTTCCCCTTCTCCTCCTCCTCCTCCTCCTCCTTCTCTTTCTTTTCCTTCTTCCACCTCCTCCCTTTTCCTCCTCTTCTTTTCCGCCTTTATAAACGACCCTATTGTTCTTCGATTATCGGGGAACGCGTAATACGATTATTAACGCTTTTACGATGGAAGATCGATAGATCGAAGGAAGTATCGAGATCTTCTCTTCGTTATCTCTCTTTCTTTCTTTCTTTCTTTCTTTCTTTCCTTCCTTCTTTTATTTTCTTTTTCCTTATTATTTTGATCTTTATCTTCATTTTTATTCGTTTACTCGTTTATTTTTTATTTATTCGTGTTCTATCACGGATCGATCCATAATCCAATCTCCTTTTTCTTTCAC
>OU426862.1:6438604-6441104 GCA_911387685.1 Dolichovespula media
GATTATTTTATTCACTCGTAAATCGAATGGACGAGAATCGATCGATTGGGTAGAGTCGAGTTGAGTCGAGTCGAGTCGAGTTATTAACACCCCTCAACGATAACTCGTCGTTTATTATCCAGTCGTTTAAACTTTCCAACGATCATTTAAAATATAAACGCTTAACGTTATTCCGCGAACGTAACGCATCATCCGAGAGTATGTTTACGTTTTACTCTTCTCTCCGGTGTATCGATTAAAGGGGAAAAGACAAAACAAAAAGTACAAAAAAGTAAAAGAAAAGAAAAATTAAAGAGCAGCGATAGGACGATCTTTTACTACGTCGTGAATGCAGCTTGGAACGTTACGAATTTGTTTATTCATTTATTATATTTTATTTTATTTTATTTTACTTTATTTTTCTGCTCATTTTCTTCCCACGCTTCCTAACCAAACTTTTTCGTATACACCTTGGCAATGCGATGATCAAAAGGAAGAAAGAAACAAAAGGAAGAACTCAAAGAAGATAGAAAAAAGAGAGAGAGAGAGAGAGAGAGAGAGAGAAAGAAAGGAATTGGGGAGGGGAGGGGGTAGTAAGTAGATCAGATAAAAAAATAATGTCTCTTTTAATTGAAAGTTATCCGACAGTTGGGCGACTACTCTCGAGAACCTTGGGATTACGAGGCATAGTGAGAAAGAGAGAGAGAGAGAGAGAGAGAGAGGGAGTGAAAGAGAGAGAGAGAGAGAGAGAGAGAAGAAGGAGGGGGAGGAGGTGGTGGAGGAGGGAGCAACGACGTTGTGATTTATTTCTTGCCATCGAGGAAAAAGAAGGAAGGAAGAGACAGTGTGCAACGTAAGTTAAAAGTTTCGTGAACGGACCAAGAGGAGGAGGAAGAAAACAAACGAACAAAGAAAAAATTAAAAAAAGAGAGTAAAAAAGAAATAAAAAGGAAGAAATTAAGAAAGGACGAAGGTGAGAGGGTGGAGGGGAAATATCAAAGACGCGCGGTAGTGTTTTGTAAGAGTGAGATATTTTATTATCGCGGTATCGTGAGTTAAGTAGAGGAGGAGATAGGAGGAGGAGGAGGAGGAGGAGGAGAAGAAGAAGAAGAAGAAGCTGTGTTTATATATCCGAACGATAGAAAGTTATAATTTATTTTGTTGCTTTCTAACGATCTAACGTTACGAGAAAAAAGAAGATCTAGTGAATACTAGCAAGAAGGAGGTGGAGGAGGAGGTGAAAGGAAGAGGAAGGAAGGAGGAGGAAGGATATCGGTGGTGGATAATAGAATTGGGAAGAGTTAAGGAACGAATATATAGCTAATGGAATTCATTGACGATTCTCAAGATGATGTTAGAAGGATTAGAACCGGATAATGGAGCACACGAAGTGACCATAGAAGAGGGACAATCCGTAAACCTGTGACTTGTTGGGGGAAAATAATTAGCCGAGAACAATTAAGATGTACCCCGCGCCGGCGAGACACCCAGCCGCTCCCGTAAGTATTTTTTTATCCTTATTTATCGTATTATGTGCACGTGTATATATATATATATATTACGTATGTACGTATGTAATGTACGTACGTACATATGTATGCGGTGTATCTAAACTGTTCGAAACAAATTAGAGGATCACGGCTTAGATCGCTACTCTCCTAACTGCTTTTTTGTTTTTTTTTCTTTTTCTTTTTGAGTCTTTTTTTCTTTTTTGGTTGTAACGTCAATCGGGTCTCAACGGTAGCGAAGAAATAAAAAAATAATAATAAAAAATACAGAGAAGAAAGAAAAGTTAGCCGCGAGAAATTCGTGAATCGATATTTCTTTTTTTTTAATTATTTTTTCTTTTTTTTTCTTTTTTCTCTCCTCGAGTTCCTCGTCGCTTTATTAGTTACATCTCTAGTAGGAGTATTATAATGTAAGAAATGGTGCGCCATGTTTACGATGTAGAATGGATTAAATAAGCGCGATCATCTGATCGTTTCGAACGGTACGTAATATTTATTCAACATTGGGTGTCTCATTTGAACTATTTTTGTTCTATTGTTTAAAGATATACTAAAAAGTCGTGCTGATATATTTATCTAAGACGACGATCGTGTCACGATCGACAATGAAATCCAATGAAATTTTCTTTTTCTTTTTTTTGTTTTCTTTACATTCGTTAACACTATTTAAATTTGTATTGAGATATCGAAAAAATTCGTACGAAGGAACGAACGAACGAACGATTTTATGATAAAGCAATTTTCTCTTTACGCAATTTTATACTCCGATAATTACGTTAATTTCGGCGTGCATGTTTGCAACAAGGACGAGTAGGGGTATAATCTTGACGGTGCCCCGAACAATGTTTTAAGACTTTAAATGAACTTTGGTTGAACTATTGAAGAACTTTAAACGAACGTAAAACATATCTCGATATCTTTCGAATAACTACAACGTTATTTATCAAATATATTATTATTATTATTTATAAAATAAATAAATAAATAAATATATGTATATATATATATATATA
>OU426862.1:6446104-6456104 GCA_911387685.1 Dolichovespula media
AGCAAATTCTCCTGACTAGGAATACTCCTCCCACCCCAACCACCCACTCAGCCACCCTCAAAAAAAAAAAAAAAAAAGAAAAGAAAAAAAATGTTGCAAATTTTCGTCTGGTTTATTATAAATCATTTCGGTAGAGCTGAAAAGCCTCGAAGAAGGTTATTGTTAAACCGAAGTCAGGGTCATAAGTGTGAGCTTTGTAAAATCGAGAGAAAGAGGGAGAGAGAGAGAGAGAGAGAGAGGAGGGGGAGAGGGCGAGAGAGAGAGTGAGAGAGAAGGAGAAGCAAGATGAGGGGAAGGAGTAGGAGGAGGGATCCTTTGTTGTAGGTAACTATACCTCTACAGTAAAGTTTTGAGATATTGACTTTTTTTTTTTTTACTTTTCTGAAAAGTTGCCTTCCCATCGAAATTGAATTATTCGCGGGAGGGAGAGGGTGTTATTATTTTTTTATTTGTATTTATCAATGTCAAAGCAGTCTCTCTCTCTCTCTCTCTTTCTCTCTCTCTCCCTCTTTTTTTTTCTTTTTTTTTCTTTTTTTTTTTTTTTTAGAGGAAAACGTTTTATTCCTTAACTTCATTTTGTTCTACTCTTAAGTTCGACGATTGGATTAAAAGAAAAGAAAAAAAAAAAAAGAAAAGAAAGAATTGAGGAGCTATAGAAAAAATTCTTGTTCACGCATTGTTGCGCTGTGTCTATTGCGAAAGTTAAAAAAAAAAAAAATTTTTTTTTCTTCCCCGTTCGTATCCGTAAATCAATGAATAATGATCGGACGCGCGTGTGGGGATACGAGAGGTTTAATTTTTTTTTTTTTTTTTTTTTTTTTTTTTAAGGGAAAAGTAAAAAAATAAAAACGTGAAAACGAGAAAATAAAATAAAACATCGAATCAAATCCTTCAAACATTTATCTCCCTCTTCCCTCCATGCGCGCGTATGGTTTACGATTCGCGAATCGAAATTTTGTTTATCTCTCTCTCTCTCTCTCTCTCTCTCTCTCTCGATAATGAAAGTTATTAATTAGTGACAACAAAAATAAAAAGGTCGAAGCGGGACAACCGAAAAAAATATACGTACGTATGTCGCCGCGTTATTATTTATTATATTTCAAAAATACCACGATCGAAAACTCCCCCGCCCCTCCCCACCCCCTCCAAAAAATAAAAATAAAAAAGAAAAAAATAATGGTCGAACGAACTCAAATCGTAAACGTTGCGTTCAACAATGTGAACGAGATGAAACGACGAACTTAGAGCTTCTTTGCGTTTACGAGATTGTTTTGGAGCGGCCGGGGGGGGGTGGAGGTTGAAGGGGAAGCGTTAAAATAAAACGAACCTGTAAATACCTTAAACGTCGAACGCCTTTTCTTTCTTTCTTTTTCTTTTTTTTTTTCTCTTTCTACAACCGTCAGATTTTTGACCGCGCTTAGGTAAAAATCCGGGACGGTGACGAATCATCCCCTTTCGACAACCCTCATCAAAGTTGTACCTTCGAATTTTCTTTGACTTCCCCTTCAATCGACCAGCGAGCATTACTACACATACATACATATATACATATATACATATATATATATATATATATATATATATATATATATATATACATACACGCATACGTAGAATAAATCCGGAGAGTAAAAAAAAAAAAAAAGAGAAAATAACTACGAGGACGTGAAAATCGAACTATTTAATGTTGCCGCCAACCAATTACATTCGTAAGCGTTTTTGTTTATCTCTTCTTTATTTTTTTTTAACCCACCCTTTTTCGTTTTACTTCGTTGTAGATAAAAGTCGACATTTTGTCTTTTCTTGCCTTTTTTTCTATTTGTTAATTTTTTTGTTATCTCCATGACAGTTCGCTTTAATGAAATAATAACAACGCGAAACTTTACGTACGTACGTACGTGCGTGCGTTTGCATTAAAAGGAAAAAAAACAAAAAGGGAGAAAGAAGGGAGTGTACAAATAAATCAGTTGAAATTTACGTTTAAAGAAGAAAAGAGAGAGAGAGAGAGAGAGAGAGAGAGAGAGAGAGAGAGAGAGAGAAACATAAGATTAACAACTATTAACTGTTTCTTTTCTGTTGTTGTTGTTGTTGTTGTAGTTGTTGTTGTTGTTGTCGTCGTCGTTTTTCTTGTTCTCGTTGTTCTGCCAATAATATATATTTAAGCAAATATATCGGGCTGTTTTTTTCCTTTTTCGTTTTTAATATTATTTTTTTGTTCGTTCGAAACGATTA
Source organism: Dolichovespula media (assembly GCA_911387685.1). Lineage (NCBI taxonomy): Eukaryota > Metazoa > Arthropoda > Insecta > Hymenoptera > Vespidae > Dolichovespula > Dolichovespula media. Next base: position 6,448,337 of record OU426862.1, read on the forward strand.
AGATTTTTATTTTTATTTCAATTTTTTATTTTTTTTTTTTTTTTTTTTTTTTTTTTATCAAACGTACCTGTTCAGGCGCTACGAAATAATATTACCCGCATTATGAACGAATCATTCGACACTTGTTATTTTCATGAAAGTTGTATCCATTGAGAGACGCGAGGGAGTGGGGATCGGGGCGGAGGGTGGGTGACTTTAATCGTTCGTATTAAAACGAAACAATTAAATTGAGCTCGATGCACGGAGTAAAAATTAGAGAGAGAGCGAGAGAGAGAGAGAGAGAGAGAGAGAGAGAGAGAGAGAGAGAGAGAGAGAGTAGCTCTGCGTTAATTTATTATTCGTTCGAACGATTTGCGAGGGATTCTTCTTATTTTTTTTTTTTTTTTTTAATTTTGTTTTTCATTTTATTTTGTCTTTTTTTTTGCCCTTTTTATTATCGCACGTTCGAAAGAATTTTTTTTTTTCATCGTTTCTTTAACGAATACGAATAATCGCGTTACGTGCGATCGTCCATTTGTTATAATTGTTCTAATTGTTGGAATGATACATGTCGGTGACGTTTATTATGAGTTAGTTTGAAAGCGTATCGATTCGCAATTAAAAAAAAAAAAAAATTTTAAAAGAAAGGAAAAGAGAAAATATAAAATTGATACGAGTGGACGATAAGCAAGAGAAGGAGGAGTTGTGACCGTCCGAGAAGCAAATAAAAATTTGGTTATAACAATCGCTGATCAAATTGCATGACAAGTCTCTTTCTCTCTCTCCCCCTCCCCTCCCTCCCTCCCCCTATTTTTCTCATTGAAACGAAACTGGATCGAGTTAGTTGCGTAGAGCAGTAAATTCAAATGTTTGGTGTTCGATGACGTATTCTAGAAATATAAAAAAAAAAGATAGACAAAAATAAATAACGAAAATTAAAAAGGGAACGGTAATAAATAAATAAATAAATAAATAAATAAATAAATAAATAAATGAGTAAATAAATAAAAAAAACTTAGATAGTCGTCGACGTGATAGTAGAGAGGCTCGAAATTATCGGGCAAGGAGTGTATTTAACTTAATACTTCGTCGTCATTTGCTTGAATAGTTGAAGCGAGAAAGAAAATATGTATATACATACACACGTATCTACAATACATGCATATACATATATATATATATATATATATATATATATATATATATATATATATATATATATCACACACATACACACAGGCGTACACATACATATTGTTCATAATTGATTTATTTTAATGAGGCAGCGAAAACTTTTCTAACGCTTCTTTTTTTCTTTCCCCTCACCGTTGAAGGCCAAATCCGCTGGTGAGCACGTATTAAGAGCGAATTTAAGTGAAATGGATTTAAAAAGAGAAAAAAAAACGAAAAAAGTACAAAAGAGAGAGAGAGAGAGAGAGAGAGAGAAAGTAGAAAAGAGTTTTCTCAAAGAAAAAATAAAATAAAATGAAATAAAATAAGAAAAATGAAACGACGTCATGCGACGCATCGCAAAAAAATCGTGTTACCGCGAAGAGTATCTTTACGTAACTTTAATATCTCATCTCTTTACTCTTACCCGGTTTTTCATTAATTTTCTTTTTTTTTCCCTCCTCTCTCCCCGCCTCCACCTCTCGCGGAATAATGAAAAACGTTTCAAAAGTTTTCTTTTCTCTCTCTCTCTCTCTCTCTCTCCCCCGCTCTCGCTCTCCCTTCTTTCTTATCTTTTCTTTTTATTTTTTATTTCTCATTTTATTTCATTTCATTTCATTTCATTTTATTTCATTTTATTTCATTTTATTTCATTTTATTTCATTTTATTTTGTCGTCCTTCCATTTTTCTTTTCTTTTCTTTTCTCTTTTCTCTTATTTCTTTTTCTGTTTTTTTTTCTTCTTCTTCTTTTTCTTCTTCTTCTTATTATTATTATCACTCACCGAAGACTCCTCTTCTTCCATTGTCGTCGCGCACCATTTTGAACATCCTGAAATTCTCGTACGATCCACTTTATGATACCCACGGACTGTTGTCATAATTCAGTGTCTTCTTTGTATACCTTGCAACAACGTTCGGTAAAACTTTTCTACCGAATTTCTCTCTCTCTCTCTCTCTCTCTCTCTCTCTCTCTCTCTCTTACCCGAGCTTTTCTACTCTCTTTCTTTATCTGCCTCTCTCTGTCTCTCTCTCTTCCTTCCATCCGTTCTCTCTCTCTCTCTCTCTCTCTCTCTCTCTTCCTTCCTTCCACCCGTTCTCTCTCTCTTCCTTCCATCCGTTCTATCTCTCTCTCTCTTCCTTCCATCCGTTCTATCTCTCTATCTTTCTTCTTCACTCTCTCTCTCTCTCTCCTTCACTCTCTCTCTCTCTCCTTCACTCTCTCTCTCTCTCTCCTTCACTCTCTCTCTCTCTCTCCTTCACTCTCTCTCTCTCTCTCTCTCTCTCTCTCTCTCTCTCACTCTCACTCTCACTCACTCACTCACTCACTCACTCACTCACTCACTCACTCTTCACTCTTTAGAACTCTCGAAGAGCTCCGTGGTGCTACGCTCGTTAGTCCCCATATATTCCCTCCCCCGGGGAAAGTCAACTTGAAAACGATCTGCCGGGTGAATGATGAAAAGCGCATATCGGGTGATTAATCGTGGAGGATTAATTAATCGCGAAAAAGATAGGAAAGAGGGGTTGGGGGGGGGGAGAAGAGACGTGATTTCGTCTGATTAATCCGTCCGAAGGTTTTGCGGTGTAGGTCGTTTGGTGAAATCGTAATCAAACGAATGGTCCTTTTCATGGACGGATGACGAACTATGCCGATGAAGTCTCACTCTCTCTCTCTCTCTCTCTCTCTCTCTCCTCTTCTCTTTTATTTTCTTCCATTCCATTGTTTTACTCACTTCTCTCACTCGTTCTCTCTCACTCACCCACACCCACTCACTCTTACTCTCTCTCTCTCTCTCTCTCTCGTTGAAATTTCGTTAGAAATGATGGCGGTGCATTCATTTAGGTTTACGATCCATGCACGCGATCGAGAATCTCACGTGGGCTAGGAAAGCGATAAGTGTGGTAGGACGTGAAGGGACGGGTCGGGGTCGGGGTCGGGGAGTGATGGGGGGGTGGCGGGGTGAGGGGGAGATGGTAAGTAAAGTCAAGATGCGTTCTAATAAACGTTGGGAAAGCGTGCTAGGAAACAAGCACGCTTGAAGCGCAAGCGTTCGAGAGCTTTGATCAAGTAATTGTACGATAAGCTCGACTTTGGCCAGTTCTCGAGAGTCTCTTTGCCCAACATGAATCCATGGACCAGGAGAGAAACAGAGAGAGAGAGAGAGAGAGAGAGAGAGAGTAAGAGAGAGCTCCTAGAACTTAGCGATGTTCCTAATTTAGGTTATTCGTGTTACGCCAAGCGTCATCAAGCATTCATCGAGTTACTTAGCCGAATTGCTAAGACTTCTCTTAGTAAGTTATCTCAATCCTGTCGGAAAATGTCCTTTACCAGGGTTAACATTATTACAATCTTATATCGAATATCTCTAATGATTCTAATACTATAGTCGATTCAAAGAAGAACGACGGATCTGTTCAGTTTTCTCTCTCACTCTCACTCTCTCTCTCCCTCTCTCTCTTTTTTTCTTTAATCTTTCTACCTTTCCTTCTCTCTCTCTCTCTCTCTCTCTCTCTCTCTCTGTCTTTTTACTTTCTTTCTTTTTCTTTTTTTTTTTTATTTTTTTATTTTTTTCATATTTCGCGAGTAGTAATTAAGAGGAGGACCGGTTTGAAAGCTTTTATCGTCAATTTGCCGAAGGTTTCAAAAGCCGACTCTATACATCCCTTAACAATCTCTTTTCAACCAACCCCCAACCCCCTCCTTTTTCCATATGTGTTGTTTATCCAGGTCCGTATGTGTCGGTATATATATATATATATATATATATATATATATATATATATATATATATAAATAGCGTATACTTATGTCTCTGGGTATTCCTATAGAATAAAGAAAATAGTGCTCTCAGTCTGCAAGCCCCGTAATTGGTGGGTTTTAGCGGCATAATTCTTGGCCGAAGGGCATATCACGGGGGCCTATAGCCTTTAAGCCGCAGTCCACAAGTTCCATTGGGGTGATCACATACCCTCCACGTCTCTCTCTCTCTCTCTCTCTCTCTCTCTCTCTCTCTCTATATATATATATATATATATATATATATATATATATATATATATACACAACATATACACACATGTACACAACTATCTCTGTATTGCCCTTTCACTCTAGCCAGTATACCTCCTACGACTTCCACGTACACACCATCCTCGTTCTCGCTCTGTGTACACTAGGAGGGATGTGAGATGGGGTGAGGGGGAGGGGGAGGGGAGGGTGCGGGCCGAGCTTTACTCGACTGTTGGGATCCGTTAGGCTCTCCGGAGTTTGAGGGTAAGAACGGTATGACAAGCATTTGATGAGGGGACCAACGCCGCCCACTGAAATCCTCCTCGGTATATAGTGGTTCTCATCCTACGAACTCACTTCTTACGTATTTTACTTCGATCGATTCGACTTGCGTCCGCACCCTTCTCCTACCCCCCTACCCCCCTCCTCCCATCTCGCCCGCCCGCCGATCACACCCCCAACTCTATCCTTCGCCGTACAACAAACCTTGCGCCTATCTTTTGTTCTTTCTCCTCCCCCTTCTCCTCCTCTTCCTCCTCCTCCTCCTCCTCCTCCTTCTCCTCCTCCCTCCCGTATCTGTTTTTTAAGCGAAAGGAATGATTTTTTTCATTAGTTTTCTCGAACGAAAAAAAACCCTTACTACTTGTCGAATGTGTGTACGTGTGTGCGTGTGCGTGTGCGTGTGCGTGTACGGTACGTTCGTTAGTTCGCGTGCGCGCAAGTGGATGTTAAATAGCAGAAATAAAAAAAAAAGAATAAAAAATAAAAATAAAAGAAAAAGGAGAGGAACGGATTTCGTGTAAGAGAGAAAAAAATTGAGAGAGAGTGGGAGGGAGAGAGGGAGGGAGGGGGATTCGTATTTTGTTGAAACCGCTCTACAGGGAAAAATAAAAATTGTCCCCTCCCCCCCCCCCTCCCACACACGACTCTTCGAACTTACAAATTTAACCCTTTAATAAACATCGAACATTAACGGATATCGGGATTTGATTTCTCGTTTGTCAGTCGGGGGCTGCTAATAAGTTTGAGATGTCATCGTTGGGGGTTGGTGGCTGGGGTTGGTGGTTGGGCTTGAGGCTGGGGCAGGGGAGGTGAGGGGGTGTAGTGACTGTCGTTGAACATTGCCGAGCGACCGAGTCCCCGACCTCGAGGTCAAATCCGAAACTTTTGTTGGAAAGTTGGAACGAGAGGAAAGGCGCCGCGTATACAACAACCGGAGCGGAGAGGGTAGAGGGTGGTAGAGGGTCATGGGAAGGGGAAGGGGGAGAGGGAGAGAGAGAGAGAGAGCGAGTGAAGGCAGTTTAAGGGGGGAGAAGGGGGAGTTTAGGCAATAGCGTAGAGAAGTATCGAAGGTTCGAGGTAGCGAACTCGGCGACGATGGTAGTAAAGTAGATGGCGTTCGAAGGGAAAGGGAGGGAGGGGGGAGGATGAAGGGTGGATATAGGATAGGTTAGTGGGTGGTAAGGTGGGTGGGTGGTAAGGTGGTTGGTTGGTTGGTTGGTTTGGTTTGGTTTGGTTTGGTTTGGTTGGTTGGCTGAGCCAGAGAGAGAGAGAGAGAGAGAGAGAGAGAGAGAGAGAGAAGAGGGGGTTGAGGAGTCAGAGAGGAGAGACGAGTGCAAGCAGCGTCGGGGTCTTCGGACAAGATTGATCGTCACTGGTTCGACTGTGTGTCGTGGGATCGTCGTAACACACTTGCCCACACCGGTGAGGGGGAATGGGGGTGTGGGGGGATGGGGGGAATTACAGAGTGTCCTTGTCAGTGATTCTCAGATAGGGGGTGAACGTATATATACATTTGTGTGTGTGTGTGTGTGTGTGTGTGTGTGTGTGTGTGTGTGTGTGTGTGTGTGTGTGTGATCAGTCGCGAATGGTGTAGGATTAGATTGTCGACGAACGTATAATTTTTTTTTTTTTCAATGGTATATGAGAACCACTGCCCCGGTTAGGTTCTTGTCCAACACTTACATTTACATTTACATTTTGAACGAAGAGGATCTCGACCCCTCGCATACTTTTCTCTCGTTAAGGGACCGCCAACTGTGGACGGAAAAGTTTCCTTCTGAAATACGTATACGCATTTATCTATCTACCTCTCTCTCTCTCTCTCTCCTCTCTTTCCCTTCTCTTTCTCTCTCTCTCTCTCTTTCTCTCTCTCTCTCTCTCTTTCTTTCTCATCTTTCTACTCTTTCTTTAACAAACCTATCAATCTTTTTCTTTCTCTCCCTCGCTCGCTCATTCTTTCTCTATCCCTCTCTCTCTCTTTCTCTCTCTCTCTTTTGCTTTTCTATGTCGATGAGAAATGATCGTCGCTGTAGCTAACACAAATCGTTCAATCGGGAATCAAGCGGATCGATCGGGAAGAATGTTTCTCGGATTCCTGACGGGGTAGAGAGATGGGGGGTGATTCCTCCCCCTTCATAAAAGCTACTCGTTGGTTATGGAAGTCCAAACGCGTTCGTATCGATAAACGAACACATTTCCTTCGATAAATGCCGATAACCAGCGAGAGAGAGAGAGAGAGAGAGAGAGAGAGAGAGAGAGAGAGAGAGAGGATCGATGATACATGGTGGAAGAAACTTAACACGTTTATGTTTCTATATATTCAGAGTAATTACTATCATCGTCGTTATCATGATCATTATCGTTGACGTCGTCATTATTATTTTTATTAATATTAATCTATTTACTCTACCTTTTATATTTATTCATCTATCTATTTTTCTTGTTGTAAAGCCTACCGATCCTCCCATCTATGTTTTTATTTATCCTACTTAGTTTGATCGAGAGAGAGAGAGAGAGAGAGAGAGAGAGAGAGAGAGAGAGAGAGAGAGAGAGAGAGAGAGGGGGTGAAAAAGAGAGAGACAAGTATATATATATATATTCTTTTTCTTTTTTATACCGACAGACTAATATTGTATATACATATTATATATGTATGTATGTATGTATGTATGTATGTATGTATGTATGTATGTATATACTTATGTATCTCGTAGCTTGTAATTAGGCACGTTTCCATAGCACGTGTTCTACAGGATAGGACATAGTATGTACGCTCTTTATGCTTCTCTCCCCGGCCCCCTCTTTCCCATTTCTCTTTCTTTTCTTCCTCGGGTTACATTTTCACTCCGTAAAGCCTTGAGAAAGGAACAGCTGATGATGAACGTTCGACGTTCCTCCTCTTATCCTCTCCTTCTGCGTCCCTTATATTATATATGAACGGAATGATTGAACAGTTCTCACACGATTGTGTCCATTCCTGCGAGAGGAAGATAGATAGATAGATAGATGGATGGATGGATGGATAGAAATAAAGAAAGAAATAAAGAAAATAGAAAGAAAGGTCTAATAGGGGAGAGAGAGAGAGAGAGAGAGAGAGAGAGAGAGAGAGAGAGAACTCGAGGACGACTAGAGTTAATAAAAAATGGATGGGCGGAGTGGGACGACCGGGGGGTTGGGGGGTAAGGAGGAAGAACGATGCGACGAGGAGGAGAAGGAGGAGGAGGAGGAGAAGAGCGAGAGGGGTGTGTGGAAGAAGAAAAACGTAAAGAAAAAAATGCGAGTATAAAAAAAAAGTGATAAGAGGGGATTGACATGCGGATAGACGG
>OU426862.1:6473604-6478604 GCA_911387685.1 Dolichovespula media
CAGTTATTAAGAAACACAACAGTCGCTCATTTGCCGTCAAGCCTGTCGGACGTTGTAAACTTGGCTAATGCTTTGTTTTGTTTCGTTTAAACTCAATATTTCGTGGTGAACGAACGAACGTTACTACAACGCGTTTGAAATTCCGATCGTGCTATATCGAACGATTTTCGAAGAGAGAAAAGAAAAAAATAAAGAGAGAGAGAGAGAGAGAGAGAGGGAAAGAAAGTTATGAAAGAAAATAAAGAAAAGAAAAATGAGAGGAAGAGAGAAAAACATCGGAGTTCGTTTTAATCCACTGTTAACGTAAACGTGACGGTTGATATTCTGTCAAAAATCAGTTGGCAAGTGTTAAAATCCTTTATAAGTACATAAAAGTGCGTCCATAAAGTAGTTACAAGTATCAAGGACACATGTGGGAGGTAATTATCCTCATTGTTTAACGATAAATCGATTAATTCATTTTTTTTTCGTTCGTTCGTTTGTCGTTTGTCGTTTGTCGTGTGTGTGTGTATGTGAGGTTTTTTTAAATCGATTTCATCGTGCAATTTATCAATGCAATAAACGATCATAATGCGTCAGCAATAGCTTACGTTAACGAGATACTTAAGGGAAAATATTTGCGACGTGTTCGTAGATCGATTTGATAAACTTCTCGAGATATTGATATTTTATAAGATTAAAAATAATGTTCTCGAGTACATTAAATGACACTTGTAAGTACGAGATTATTCGACTCGGCAATATTATTTCCTTAGAAATAGAGAGAGAGAGAGAGAGAGAGAGAGAGAGACCGAAATCATTAGTATGAAAGATAAAATAAATAATGAATAATTAATAACGATCTCGAGTAAATGAAATTGTACGATAGATTTATAAAAAAAAAAAAAAAAAAGAAATGTATTAGGAAAAAAAGATACAACAACGTTTTTAATCCAAGTGAATCGCAATAACACCCCGTCGAGTTTTTTCTTTTTTGCCTATCCATTTGCCAGTGACGTTAGACTCATCAAATAGATCGGTGGTCTCTAACGTCGTTAGTATTATATAAATTAAGATCGTATGTCGAACGATTATTAGAGAATTATCGTTGGAATTATTGCGAATAAGATCGGATCTATCGGGAATGACGTGTCGTTAATCGGATTGGCTTCTTCTTCTTCTTCTTCTTCTTCTTTTTTTTCTTTTTATTTTTCTTTTTCTTTTATTTTTTATTCTCCGACTCTGCCGTCAATAAGTTATAATCGATAATCAGCCATGAAAGTAATCAATTCTTATCGAAGCTATCGTATTTTATAATTTTTCTGCTTTCTTTTTCCTAAACGTTACCGACGACTTGTTTTTCTTTCTTTCTTTCTTTTTTTATTTTATTTATTTTTTATTTGTACTCGATAACATTCTCTTTTCTTTTTTCTTTTTTCTTTTTTTTTTTTTTTTACTTTGTAAGATTGAGCTAGCGTCGGTTGGTTCATTAAAGAAAGGAAGAAAAAAAATGTGCGTATACGATATATGAATAAAAAATAAATAAATAAATAAATATATATATATATATATATATATATATATATGTATAATCGTATTACAATGTATTATAATTATTACATTTATATATATATATATTTCTTTCTCTTTTCTGACGAACTAAATACAGCGGAACTCCCGCATAGCGCTGTTAATACGCGTCACGCGTTCTATAAAATCGCGTTAATACGAAATCGCGTTAATACGAAATCGCGTTATACTCGAATTTTCCTTGTGTAACAACGGAAAATATAAATATAAATATAAATATATATATATAACACATGTTCGCGACGACCGTTGTAATATTTAAATTTATTCTGCCATAAATTATCCTTTAAGATATGGTAAAATGTCTTTGTTAATGGGGCATATATTGTGTAGTTAATTGAAAAAAGAACCGATAGCTCGTTTGATCGATGATTCGTCATAAGAGATCGGACGATGAACATATTATTTAGCGTTGACGTAGGCTATTTACATATTTTGACAAAAAAAAAAAAAAAAAGAAAAAAATTAAATAATTAAATATTACCGACGTATGTAAACAAAATTCTTTGATCCATATAAATCAAAAACAAAAAAAGAAAGAAGGAAGAAAAATAATTTTAACGAATTCATTAATCGTAATGAATATAACTAATGAATATATATATATGTATATATATATATATATATATACACACACACACACACACACCATATGTGTTGTATTGGTATATTGTGCCTATGTTCCTGCTAGGGTAAACTTGACAAAAAACAAAACAATTACTAAAGTAAACAGGGAATTCCCGCATTTTGTTGTATTGCGCGTTGGATGAGAATCGCGTTATATATATATATATATATATATATATATATATATATATATATATGTATGTATGTATGTATATATATGTATATATAAAAGCTGTCCCAATATTTTTTAGCGGGTTTTAGGAGAATTCACTTTAACTGGGAGTCTACTGTATACATACATACATACATACATACATACATACATACGTGATATTAATTTTAGAAAAATATACGTAAATACATGTGCCGGTAACGAAGAATAATAATTAAAAAAAAAAAAAAAAAAAAAAAAAAAAGAGAGAACACAAAACAAAAAAACAAAACCCGTTTAATCGAAACGAAACGAAACGAAACGAAACGAAACGAAACGAAACGAAACGAAACGAATCGAATCGAATCGAAACGAAACGAAACGTTATCAAACGTTGAGAGATCGTTCGAGATCTCGATTCGCTCTTAAACGAGACTAGTAAGCCGACAATTAATTAATCGATTCACTTACCGCGACGACGACGAGTCTCTCTCTCTCTCTCTCTCTCTCTCTCTCTCTCTTCGATTTAGTCTCGAAACGCGATAACGAACGAGACCGCGGGATGAGCGCGATAAAAAGAGCCAGCCAGCCGCCCTATCGTCGTTTGACGTTACACCAATTTGTGTTTTTATATCGGGAGTAGATAGGAGGAGACTCGAGGGATATCTCGAGTATCTCGCGAGAAGTACGAAGTGGAGGAAAAGGAGAAGGAGATGGAGGAGTAGGAGGAGGGGGGAGGGAGGAGGAGGAGGAGGAGAGAGAAAGAGAGAGGTTATATCTGTCGGTGTCGTAAACGAAAAGCTTTATTTTCGTTGTACCTCTCGGTATATATAACTTTTACCGTATCTTCTTTATCTCTCTCTCTCTCTCTCTCTCTCTCTCTCTCTCTCTCTCTCTCTCACTCTCACTCTTTATATCTATCGATCTATCTATCTATCTATCTATCTCGTTCGTTCGTTCGTTCGTTCGTTCGTTCGTTCGTTCGCTCGCTAGCTCCGCTCTTCAACGTAATCGTATTGTCTTCTTGTATGATAATCGAATTCTCACCTTTCAATTTTCTTCTTCTTCTTTTTCCTTTTTTTTTTTTATTCCAGGGCGGCGGAGGAAGCGGCGGGGCTGCGGGAGGGCTGAAATTCACGGTGGCCGACACTTGTGAAAGGATCAAAGAGGAATTCAATTTCATCCAGCAACAGTACCATTCGTGAGTGTTCTCTCTCTCTCTCTCTCTCTCTCTCTCTCTCTCTCTCTCTCTATCTATCTATCTATATCTATCTATCTATCTATCTATCTATCTCTTTCTATCTTCCACTATCCCTCTCCCTCCATCTATATCCCTCTCTTTATTCTCCCTTTTCTTTTTTCCACCATTTTCCTGGTTCTTTCGTTGTCGGACGATTCCATCCCCTCCCTTCAACTATTCACCCTCCCTCCCTCCCTCCCTCCCTCCCTTCTTTCTACCCACCACTCCTATCCATACCCAACTCGATGTTTCTCGAAGTTTCTACGTTTATCGACGCCCAATGTTTCTTTTTCTTTCCCTTCTTTCTTTCTCCTCCTCCTCCTCCTCCTACTTCAGGTCCACCTCCTCCTACTCCTCCTCCTACTTCAGGTCCACCTCCTCCTTTTCCTCCCTCCTACCAGTTACTTCTCCTTCTACTTCCAACTTCTACTACTTCTACTTCTACTTCTACTTCTACTTCTACTTCTACTTCTACTCCACCGAGAATCGAACCTTACGAGCGTTAGATACTGTCGGTGGCATGCATTCGATCTCGTTTCTATCTCCCTTCTTCCATTTTATACCACTACTCTGTATCTTCGATCGCCGATTGTCCAACCCTTTTTTAACGATTCTCTCTTTCTCTTTCTCTCTCTCTCTCTCTCTCTCTCTCTCTCTCTTTTTGTCTCACTGACTCTAACTCTAACTCTCTAATTCTCCTCGTTCCTCCCTCGTCTTTTACGATCCCTAATCCCTTCCGTCTCTCTTCTCGTTTCACCCTCTCTCTCTCTCTCTCTCTCTCTTACTCTCTCTCTCTCTCTCTCACTCTCTTACACTGTTTCTCTTAGCGCTTGCTATCTCTTTCTCTCTTTGTCTCTCTCTCTCTCTCTCTCTCTCTCTCTCTCTCTCTCTCTCTCTCTCATTGTCAGAGAGTTAGTTATATATTATCCTCGTGATAATCATATTTTTCGTGGTAACGCGTTAAAAATAATAATCTTCGTATTATTTCATTTTATATACTTGAAGTATTGTTATCATAAATATTTTCTATACGTTTAATTCTTAAATATTATGCAATATCAATAAATAAATAAATATATATATATATATTATTTATATTACGTTAATATAATAATTTTTGTCTTTCCCTTTTCTTTTTTATTTTTTTCGATTTTTTTTCTGCGCGATGGACCCAACACGTGCATCCTCTCGTTATCATAATAATAATAATAATAATAATAATAATAATTATAATAATAATTATTATTATTATTATGACGATTTCGTTATATTGTCGATTATTATCGATTAGAACGATAGATCATCGTTCGTTAATTCGTTTGTTTGTTTCTTTCTTTCTTTCTTTCGTCTTCCTTTTTCGTGCAAGAGCGTATATATATTTTATTATCATCATTTTGTCTTGGGAAAAATTCA
>OU426862.1:6486104-6506104 GCA_911387685.1 Dolichovespula media
ATTTTTTATCTCGATCCTGTGCCGTCGGAAATGAATAAAAACAAGAGAGACAGACAGAGACAGAGAGAGAGAGATAGAGAGAGAGAGAGAGAGAAAGATAGATAGATAGATAGAGATAGAGAGAGAGGGTGGTTGAATGGGTGGTTGGTTGGTTGGGTGGGTTAGGAGTGTGACAGAGTGTGAGAGAGATAGTATGAGAGAAAGAGAGAGAGATAGTATGAGAGAAAGAGAGAGAGAGAGAGAGAGAGAGAGAGAGAGAGAGAGAGAGAGAGAGAGAGAGAGAGAGAGAGAGAGAGAGAGAGATGGAAACAGACGAAAGTCAACGAGTTCTACGAATGTTTGGAAATTAATTTGCCGACGCGGCCCGTGGCGCGAGATGAAACTTTGTAAATGGACAATAAAAAAAAAAAAAAAAAAAAAGAAAAAAAAAAGAAAAAGGAGAGAAAGAAGGAAGGAAAAAAAGGAGGGGGACGTCAAAGAATATTCTTAATTAAAACGAACGAACTATCGATGAAGTTCAATTAATGAAAATTCTACGAAACGCGTTACTACGTCGATATTGAAAATTTCGTAAGTTTTCATTCGACATTTGTAAATCACTAAATGATTATCGTTCTCTTTTCTCTCTCACTCTCTCTTTATTACATCCAACAAAAGTTAAAGTCATTCGCCGACGTTCCCACCCCTCATCTTCCACCCCCCTACACCGTTCCATAAACATCGAATAAATTCTCTAACGCTCCACGAATGCACCTCGAGGTATCCAAAGTTTTCCCTACGTCTCTACCACCATACCTGTCCTTTTCTTTCATCCATACTACCACACCCCCCCCCCCCCTCTCTCTCTCTCTTTGGCATTCTCTTTGTCTCGCGGTTTATCGCCTCCGGGACATTCTGAAATACGAGCTACTATTATAGAATGAATTTCTTCTTCCAACGTTATCCTTACGACGTCACCCTCTTACGTCCCTACCCCTGCTGCTCGCCCCGGCCTTGTTCCCACCCCCTTCCCACCATCCCCACCATCCCCACCATCTCCACACCGTGAGCACCTCAACTCCAGCTATTTCACATCTCGTCGTGTTTTCCTTCATGTCCTCTCGAGAGAACGTATATATAAATATTTTCGACGAGATGTTTGTAGAACGTGTATTTCGAGATTTTCCATTTTTTCTTTGCTTCTCTTTTCTTTTCCTTTATTTTTCCTTTTTTTTCTTTTTTTTTTTTTTTTCTTTTCATCTCTCACTACGGCTTATCACGTGAATTATCGTTTTAAATCGGCCACGACAAACGGCGTCTTAGGGGGAATTAGACCGAAATGTTGGATCGAATTAGGCGCGTAAGAAAACGTTTTTCGTGATGAAAGAAGTGTAATAATTATGCTTTGGGAGGAGGAGGAGGAGGTTAGGTTAAGTTAGGTTAGGTTAGGTTAGGTTAGGTTAAGTTAGGTTAAGTTAGGTTAGGTATTAGTTTGGTTAGGTGAGGAGTAAGGAGGAATGGGGGCGGATGGCTAAAAGGGTTGAGATGGTAAAGGGTGGGTGGTCGGGTGAGAGAGAGAGAGAGAGAGAGAGAGAGAGAGAGAGAGAGAGAGAGAGAGAGAGAGAGAGAGAGAGTACGAAGAGTACAAACGAAAAATCCATCCAGGTTATGTGAAAAGAGAAAATGAAAGGGGGGAGGGGGAGAGAGAGACAAAGAGAGAGAGAGAGAAAGAGAGAGAGAGAGAGAGAGCTCGATCGCCCTATCAAAGGGTCCCGTTACTAAAAGATCCATATCGAATAACTGTAGGGGCGGGTGTAGGAGGAGGAAGAGGAGGAAAGGGAATTGGGGTGGAGAGGGTGGGACGGGGAGTGAAATTATCGATACAATCCTCTCCCCACCCCATTATTGGGTTTCGAGCCACGTGAAAATAGAAAAGGAAAGGTTTGGAGGCAAAGATGAGATCGATACGGTCTCTCTCTCTCTCTCTCTCTCTCTCTTTTTCTTTTTGTATTTTTTTTTTAATTTTTCTTTTTCCCTTTCTTTTCCTTTTCTTTTTTTCATCCGTTTCCCTCCTCTCTCTCTCTCTCTTCGTCCTTGTTTCTCTTCCCTCCCCCCTCTCCGCCACTTTTCATTTATCTTCCTTTTCTTGCTCGTATTTTTTTGTTTTCCTTCTCGTTCACAATCTCTCTCTACCCTCGTCTTCTTTCCTTCCCTTCCTTCCTTCCTTCCTTCCTTCCAACCTTCTTTCTATTTTTATCCTTTTATTTATTTTTTGTTCTTTTTCTTTCTTTCTCTCATTTTATTCTTATTCTCTCCCTCTCCCCCTCACTCTCTCTCTCTCTCTCTCTCTCCCTCTTTTTGTTTCTTCTCTGTCATCCGTTTTGTCATTTCTTTTTCTTTTTCTTTTTTCTTTTTCTTTTTTCTTTCGATCTCTTTTTCTTCGGCTCGCTTGCTCGCTCGGTCGCTCGTGTTCGGTCTATCGGTCTCTCTCTCTCTCTCCCTCTCTCCCTCTCTCTCTTTCTCCTCATTCTCTCTCTCTCTCTCTCTCTTCCCGTCCCGTCCGATAATCGACTTCTTCGGGTCTGACTTCTTTTTTTCCACGTGGCCTTTCGAACTCGCCGAGAGAAATCGATATGCGCTTCGCGATGCGGAATAAGACGTGGTATCGTCAAATCGTATCGATTCCTACGTTGACGTCGTATTATTATTTCACGTCGAAAAAAAGGAGGAGAACCATCGAGGGAGAAATATATATATATATATATATATATATATGCGCACACACAGATACACACACATATCCGTGTGATATAATATTTAAAAGGGAATAGAAAATACTTTGCATACATTCGAAGCAACGAATTATTGAATTAATTACCCGTAGCCACTGGGCGAGCTATATGGGTAATTAATTTAATTTACGACGGTGTCGCGCGAGAATAAAACTCGTGAAATATGGAGAGTATGGGGTTTCGGTGGGTGACGATGTTGGTGGTGGATGGTGGGAGAAGGATGGGGGATAACTTGGTACGAGGAGTGAGTGTGAGGGAGAATAGACAAAAAATTATTTGAGAGAGATAGAGATAGAGTGTGGAGGTGTGACGAGAAGAAAATATAGCGGGTGGGAACGAGGGGGGATGGGGTGTCGAGGGGAAGGGACCATCATGGTGGCAACGGACTCACGAGACAATATAAAAGCTTATCTTTCGTCGAATCGTGGAATACGTTCGCGCCTAGTCGATTCTAACAACGGAAAGAGAGATAGATAGATGGATGGATAGATAGAGATAGATAGAGAGGGGGGTAGAGAGAAAGAGAGAGAAAGAGAGAGTATCGAATGGCTCGACATCGAGCGCGCTTCCTGATAGCTCTCAAACTAATTAGCTTCGAACTAACGACGGACGTGCGTTTTATCAACCGACTCGAAGTACGAGTTCGCTCTCACGTGGAAGAGGAAATTATTATTATCGAGGCATTGGATTTGTCGGGGAAGATTATCGCTGGTAGATAGCTCGATACTCGAGAAAAAGAGAGTGAGAGAGATAGATAGAAGAAGGAGGGACACGTTTACAGGAAAATGTTGCGTTCGTGTAAGTACACAAGCTAACTCATACTCATTCGTAGTCGTCGTCGTCGTCGTCGTCGTCGTCGTCGTCGAAGACGACGTTACCAATCCGCCCTACCCCTTTCTGTTCCCTTCCTCATCCCTCCCTCCCTTCCCCTTTCCCTCGCCTCACTTCTCTGAAACCCTCTCACAAGCCATTTCTTTCCTACCATCGTGGTGCTTATCGACTGCATTATTAAGCTGGTATATTTCCGTAGCCGATGCTATCGATCTCTCTCTCTCTCTCTCTCTCTCTCTCTCTCTCTATTTCTCTATCTATCCATCTATCTATCTATCTATCTATCTATCTGGTAAATGTCGACCCGTGTAAGTACATGTATATATATATATATATATACATACATACCATACCATACATACGTACGTACATATGCTTTCGTAGAGTAACGTTAGGTATACATATATATATATATATATATATATATATATATATATATGCCTTCTCTCGGGCTCGCCAGAGGCATGGCACAGGCACGGGCACAGGCAACCAACCAACCACCAACCCCCCTGAAGCCATTCGTCCTGGAACAAGCGCGGTTAAAGGCGGACACGCGGTGTGCTAAGTGACAGCCACTAACCGATTTACGATCGTGCTCGCGTGCTCACCTATACCTACTATACACACATACATACACACACACACACACACACATATATATGTATATGTATATACATACGGACGGTCCGTTCCCCGTTTCATCTAGACTTTCGGGGAACGACGAACCTGGAGAAACGGGGAGCGGCCGAACGGCCGACCGAATGAAACGGGGTAGGAGGAGGGTGGTCGACGGGGGAGGGGCGGGGAGGGGAGGGTAAGTTCGATCGAAGTTCTCGATGCTCTCGAACGAGATATAATACTACTTTACGAGATTCGCGAGATATTTCTTGTTTCTATTCTTGTTTACTAAAATGAGATACACACACACACACACACACACACACACACACACACACACATATCGTAAGAATATCATATCTTTCGGTGTAGCTCTTTAAATTTCTTATTTTTGTCTCAGTCTTTCTTTCTTTCTTTCTTTCTTTTTCTTCATCCCTTTTCTTCCTTCTCCTTATTTTCCTTTATTCCTATCCTTCCTTCCTTCCTACCTTCCTTTTATTTCCCTCAGATATATAAGGAGATTCGTGATCGGACAATTTTTATTCCTTCTTTTTCTTTTTAAATCAATAATCCCAATAATTAGGGAAAAATGAGATTTTAGTCTTTTTTAAAAAGGAAAAAATAAAAAAAAATAAAAAATACAGCAACGACGACGACGAAGACGACGACGACAACGACGACGACAAAAATATATTATAGGGTTGAATCGTTCATTGAGTTACTCTTCGGATCTTTAAAGTTAATTCAAACAAGCCAATGTACTTTTATTTCTCGACTCTGAGTATCGTATCTCACGAGATAACGAACGTTAGAGGGATGAGGGATGAGGGATGTGGGGGAGGGTTGGGGTAGAATGTAAGGGGTGAGGGGGTTGGTGGGTTGGTAAATGATACTTTCGCGTGGATCGTCGCATTCGAGATCCGTCTTATTACCCTGCCAACTAAACCGGGATCGTAATCGTGATAAAATTGTTCAAGCTAGTTTACTTTTCTTTCTCTTTTTTCTTTCTTTTCTTTTTCTTTTTTTTTTTTTTTTTTTTTATAGATGGGACGGGTGTGGTCGGGGGTTGGGCGACGGGAGAAGAGAATTATGGATTACGTTTATAAACGACAAAAATTTTTGTTCGAGAATTAAACAAATTTTCGTGCCTGTGAAATTTGACGAGCGACAAAAAAGGAAGGAATTATTATAATTTTTTTTCTTTTTTCTCCTTTTAAATCAAATCACTCCCTCTTTCGCAACATTTCTTTTACGCCACATCTTTTTCATCCTTTGTCTTTCTTCTTTCCTTTTTTGCTTCCTGATCGCGAAACTAGAATCGAGCTTGACGAATAATTGCATGCACGAAAGATAAAAAGTTAGTCTCTCTCTCTCTCTCTCTCTCTCTCTCTTTTTTCTCTCTCGAAAACGAGTAATCGATTTTTAATATGATCTAAGAACGTTACCGACGTAACTAAAAACTTTACCCCGATACTGTATCAGTTTTATCCATGATAAATATAATCCTTGATAACTCGTGCGTTTGTTATCATTGTTAATATTAATATCAATATTATTATTATTATTACTATTATCATAATTATTATCATTATTATTCTACCATCGTATAGTCGAACGATCATGAGCGTGTTAATGTTGATTTTGATTCGTAGTTCTTTGGTCATTATCCATCTCTCATTGCGATAAATATTTTTTGACACACACGAACACGAACACACACACACACAAAACGTGTGTTTATATCGGCTAATAGACAAAAAAGAAAATTAGATTAATCTATCGATTATATAATATGATATTTCTATAGTGCAAAGATGAGATTTGTAACGGAAATAAGAGTACGCTTGACGCGTTTCCCGAAAAGAAAAAGATTAGTGATAAAGGATAATAATAAAAAAAAAAAAAAAAAAAAAATAGTGAAAGAAAAAGAAAAATAATTATGATAACAATCTCGAGGAGAGGAGGAGGTTAAACTCGAGATTAATTTTGGCAGCGACTAAAACATATCGGGGAATCTTTCGTTTCGCGTAAAAGAAAAAGAAAAAAAAAAAAGAAAAAGAAAAGAGAAAACGATAGATAATGTTGATCTGGTTGATCTATCCCGGTGATCTATGATTAGGGATGATAATAGATCGTTCCAGTCGGGATAGATCAACCCTTTTACATCATAATCCGATGTTACTCGGTAAATGACGGATGATAATAATAATAATAATAATAATAATAATAATAATAATAAGGACAAAATAAGTGGATGAAAAGACGATAGAGATATTCTATTTAAATTCTCACGGTGTTACGACAATGATCGAATTTTCTCTTCGTTTATCTTCGGATATTACGGTACGTAATTCTAAAGATGGCGTACAAAATGGAACGTCGTTTTTCGCTTGACGCCGATAAATGTCTCTCGTCTCGAAATAAAAATAAAATCAAAAAGAAAAAAGAGAAAGAAAGAAAGGAAGAGAGAAAGAAAAAGAGAAAAAAGAATGAAGGAAGACAAATGGGGGGGGGGGGGAAAGGATATTTTAGAGAGACATTAGACGGATCGTTCGTTGATATTATTTATTCTTCAATTATGTTCTTTTATGTTTCAGTACTACGAGATGTCGTATGGCCTCAACGTGGAGATGCATAAACAGGTGAGATTAACTAATAATAATAATAATAATAATAATAATTATAATCAACATAAATAAAAGATATATATATATATATATATATATATAAATATAAATTTCTTCTAATAATAATAATAATAATAATAATATAAAAATAATAACAACAATTATATATATATATATATATAAATTTCTTCTTGTAACATTTGAGTTACTTTTGATAAGGCATAACGAAAAAGGGAGACCTTTGATAATTAAGATCTCAACGAGATGATACGCTCGCTCTCTTGAAAGAAGATCGAGAAACCGATTGCTTTGAATTGGAAGGGAAAAGGGGATGAAAAAGAGAGAGAGAGTGAGAGAGAGAGAGAGAAAGCTAGATTGATAGATAGATAGAAAGGAGAAGGGGACGTTTAAGCTCGGGAAATCGTGTAATTTCGGCTAATTAAGGGAAACAGCGAGCGATCACCCACCCCGTCCCATCTCCACCCTCTCCACCCACCTTCCCCCCCTCCACTCTCGTTTCTGTCAGCAATTTTCTTAAAAGCGAGTTAGTAGTCGTCGCCCTCGTTCAAAAGCGCGCTTAGACACTTACTGCCTGCTTACTGCCTACTAGCCAATAGAGGCGCCTTGCCGAAACTCCAAACAATTTCACCCCTACTCTCTCCTCCTTCCATTTATCCCTCTATCCCTCATCCCTTATCCCTCATACTCTCTCTCTCTCTCTCTCTCTCTCTCTCTCTCTCTCTCTCTCTCTCTCAGCTTTAACCATCTCTCTCCGGTTGTCGTGCGTCCTCGTGCGGGACGAGCTGATATTCATTAGCATTAGCGGCCGATCGTTTCTCACCCTCTTTCTTGTTGTACCCCTTATGGCGAGGGATTCTAACGGTGGGTAGGGGTAGGGGGAGGGGTGGTGCAAGCAGCCGAACGCGGATCGTTGCATTGATTGTCGTAACTCGGGGGAAACGTAGAGTGAAGGTGGGAGGGGAAATAATAATGAGAGTACCTCGCTCGTTCGACGATGTGAAGAAACACTAATTTTGTTGCTTTTGAATCGTCACGAAAATTGCGTCCGATTCGTCGATACGCTTGTCCATGTCCAATCCTCGCCGCCACGCCCCCCCCTCCCCTTATCACCCTTTTACCCCTTACTCCGTACCCCAACCAATCACGTTCCCACTAAACCACCACACACCCCTTTCTATATAACTGCGGCTAAGTATACTTACGATTAGGCTCTTCGATGATTCGTCGTTCGTTACTCCACCGTGTTTGGTTTCTTTTTTTTTTTTTTTTTTTTTTTTTTTTTTTTTTTTTTTTTATTATACAATCGATGCCGTCCCACTTCGCGAATCGTTCGTTATTTGCAAGGGAATAGGAAAAAAAAAGGAAAAGAGGAGGAGATAAAAGAAGAGGAAGAAAAGAAATAAAGAAACGTAAATAAAAGTGAAGAAAGTATACTCTTATCGAGAGAGTGATAGAGAGTTATATAGGGAGAGTGAGAGAGAGAGAGAGAGAGAGAGAGAGAGAGAGAGAGAGAGAATTTTTTAATCGTCGTTAATAAATATTTCGTCTCTCGAGAGATATTTCAAAAAAAAAAAAAAAAAGAAAAAGAAACCAAAGATTAGTTCTCAGTATACTTCTTATATATATTTATATACATACATACATACATACATATATATATATATATATATATATATATATAATATCTGTATATGTATGTACGTATAATAAATAGATACAATAATTTATCCCGTCGGATGATCATATCAACTTAGATCGAATCAAATCGAATCGAATAATCGAATATCATTCCTTTCAATAAATATCGTAATTATATCGATTAGTCGTTTGTACGAAAACAATGACGGAAGAAATGAAAAAAAAAGACAAAAAAGGAAAGAGAGAGAGAGAGAGAGAGAGAGAGAGAGAGAGAGAGAGAGAGAGAGAGAGAGAGAGAACGATCAGGGAGAAGGCGGAGGAGATATAAACTGCTCGACGGAAGTTTTGTCGCAGTTTTCATTGTCAATCGATTGATAGTGTTGCGTGTAAAAAAGAGAAGTTGAAAGAGATAGAAAAATGAAAATAAAACAGTAGGGGCGGCGGGGAAAGAGCGGGGTTTCGTTGTCAGGTAGGTAAATGAGAATCCCCGGAGAGGGTACGATAGGCCGTGAGGGGGTGGTGGGGTGGTAGGGGGAAGGGGGAAGGTACAGCGACGAATTATTAACGAATCTAATGTGACGCGTTATATACGTGTCTCTTTCCTTTTAATCTCTCTCCTCTTTCTCTCTCTCTCTCTCTCTCTCTCTCTCTCTCAATATCTATCTATCTATCTATCTATCTATCTATCTATCTATTTATTTATCTGTCTATCTGATTCTTTTTGCGCGAATACCAAACGACGTTAATTGGAAGAGAAAAATGAAAAGTTATTGGTTATTCGCGACTTCCTAATTAACCGTAATAATATCGCTGCCAACCCACCCCCTCTCTATCCCCGCTATCCCTATTCCCCCGCACCCCACTCCACCCCACCCTACCGCACCCCCCACTCCATCCCTCTCGAACACGCTCGCGGACAATTTGCAATTTACATCTCTCCGAAGGATTAATCTGTTTTATTTGCAACGTTTGAACCGAACGCGCCGGCACGATCGGCGAGAACGGAGAACGATAAATTATCTCCTTTACCAACCAACCCAACCAACCAACCCACCCTCTTCTCTTCTCTTCGTCCTTTTGCCTCTCTTTCTCTCTTTCTCTTCCTACCATCACTACCTACCTACCACCACCACCACCACCACCACCACCACCAATACCAATACCACCACCACTACCATCACCGTCGCCGCCACCACCGTCACCACCGCCTCCACCTCTTCTTTCTCATCCTCCTTTACCTTTTCCCCCTCCTCCTACTCCTCCTCCTACTACTACTACTACTACTACTCTCCCTCCAATTCCTCCTACTATTTCTCTTCTTCCACCTCTTCCTACACCATTGCACCCGTCTACCCTACCGTGAGCCTCGCGATAAAAGACGACCCACCACGGTCTATGTCTCTCTGTGTGTGTGTATTTGTGTGTGTGTGTGTGTGTTTGTGTTTGTGTTTGTGTTTGTACCGGAAATAATCTATAATATCGTGTACTCGCGTCTTTCCTACCACCCCAACGAATTTACGTAGCTCGTGCATCGATCATCCGAGTAACGATCCCCTCCCACCCTTCCTTCCTCTCTCTCTCTCTCTCTCTCTCTCTCTCTCTCTTTTCCTTTTTTCTTTAAAATCATTTATCACGTATCATTTATCATTTATCACGACGCTGCGGCCTCCTGGCGTTAACGGTAGTCCATCGCTTCCTATTTCGTTCCTCTGTCTTTCGCTGGTCTCTAGAGAGAAAAACACGTATAAAGAGAGAGAAAGAGAAAAAAAGAGATGTCTGTGCGCGCGCGCGTGTTTGTGTTTGTGAAAGACGGACGGACGGACGGATAGACAGACGTGTACAGAGATATAGAGTAAGACTGGGTGACGTTGATGGGGAAATTGGGGTTGGTGGTTGTGTGGGGAATGGAAAAAAAAAAAGAAGAAGGAATGAGAGAAGAAGAAGAGGAAAGAAAAGAGAGAGAGAGAGAGAGGGAGGGAGGGAGGGAGAAATAAAAAAAAAATAAATGATCACCCCACTACTTGTCCCTCTGACACTTAGCCGGCTTTCGAGCGGCGTTTCTTCTTCGGTTCTCGCTTCTTTTCAATCGAAACTACACTCCCTCCACCCTCACCCTAGTTCCCCGTCCATCCTTCTCTCTTTCTCTCTCTCTCTCTCTCCTCTCACGTCTCTCCCTTCTAACCGAATGAAAACAATCTTCCCCTACGAGGTTAGAGCCCTATATCCCTCTTTAGTCTACCGCTTTTACCCTTTTTAGTTACCCCACCGTCGATGATCGCCCCCTCTCTCTCTCTCTCTCTCTCTCTCTCTCTCTCTCTCTCTCTCGCTCGTGTTCTTCTATTACAATATTTTTTTCCCTTTGCCCCAACCCTCTCTTTCTCTTTCTATTCCTATCCCTATCTATCTCTTTCTCTCAAATGAAAATCCTTAGTCGTTGACTCTTCCCCGTTTTACCCGCAGCTAGCAGCCAACATTTGCTTCTCACTCTCCTTTCAACCACTCCCCCTCTCACCCTTCCTACCTCCATCACTCCACTACACACAAACACGAACGTACACCACCACCACCACCACCACCACCACCTTTGCTTATACTAGTTCGAGCTAACTTGAATTCGTTGGCGACGATGTCCTAGTTTGGATTACGATCTCTCTCTCTCTCTCTCTCTCTCTCTCTCTCTCTTACACAGACACACGCGCGCGCACACACATTCGTTCTTTTTAAACACTCATAGCTCTTGCGGTCACGGATCTTGAAAGTCGTGAAAGAGAGGAAGATCAAAAACGAAGAGAGAGAGATCGTGAGGGTGGGGTGTGACGGAGGGTGAGGGTAAACGAGTAAGGGGCTGGTTTTGTGAGAGCGAGAGAGAGAGAGAGAGAAAGAGAGAGAGAGAGAGGGTGAGATCGATCATCGATGTCGGTCTTGCGGTGAAAACGATGATGACGTTGGCTCAGAACAGATACGATCTCATTTCTTAATCGAAAATATCTCGTGAATTTGCCACGCACCATTTTCAAAAAAATAAAACAAAAAGGAAAAAGAAACTAGAAAGAAGGAAAGAGAACAAAAATGTTATATATATATATATATCGTGAACGGCGAGATATTATTTATGCGTCGAACGAACGTATAACGTGTGTACGTATAAAGAAAAGAATATTTACGATGACACTACGACGTATCGATTCGTTGATCCAAAATTTATTTTATTATGGGACACTTTTTTTTTTTTCTCGATATACGATCGATGTTTAATAATCTCTTAACTCTTCAACTATTATCTACGTCGCGTTTCAATATAATCATTATAGCTAGACGCTTTTAATGCTATCTTAGATTTATACATCTCAGTATTTACTTATTAATTTAGTTATTTATTTATTTATTTATTTATTTATTTATTTATTTATTTTGTTTTCTTTACTTTAGAAATCGATAAGAACGAGAGAAATTCAAAATTAGAATTTGTTCTGTTATTATCATTTTTATAATAATAATAATTATTATTATTATTATTATTATTATTATTATTATTATTATTATTATTATTATCGGTATTATTTAATATCTATTGTGTAAACATAAGAAATGATGGAAATTCATTTTGACAATGATTAAGCAAATAACATTGCGATGATTTGAACAAATAAATTCACTTTGCATTCGGCGCAGCTCACTTGTATCGATCTCATCATTTCGGAGTTAAATTATTCTGTTAAGATTTAAAGATCGCTAAAGTCCAATCGTTCGATAACAATACGTAGTAATAATATATATATATATATATATATATATATATATATATATATATATATATATATATCATTTATTTGCTTCGTTCTCTCTCTCTCTCTCTCTCTCTACTTGTCCCATTTATATTTGTATAAACTATTGATCAGTTTGTCATCAATTTATGAAATGATGCGTTGTCCGCGAAAGGAACGTTCACGTTGTAAGATACACGACGTATCTCCGTATCTCTGCATAAATATTTCGATGGCCGCATATGTGCGTCCGCTCATAGCATCCGACGAACTACTATTTTTATATACATATATAACCGTTCGAAACGAAACGAATAGGGAAGAAAAAAAGAAAGGAAGGGAAAAAAAAGATTTTTCTTTCTTCTTTTTTCAATATTTTAGTTCACCCGTAAATATATATATATATATATATATATATATATATATATATATATATATATATATATATATCCTTCTATTTTTCGTTTTTGTTCTCGACAAATTGTTACTATTGTATTTTCACGACCGTCGTCGGACAATCTTTTATTCATTTTTATTAAACAAAAGGGGTCGGTGGGGAGGGGTGGGATAGGGTTGGGAAGGTGCAGGGACAGAGGGGAGGGGGCAAAATAACGGTTAACCGATTCGTAAATATGTTTTCACGAACGACTCGCGTACGTTGTGTCGCGCTGCCACCGGGAAAATTCTTTCCTTCGAGGGAATATAATTCGTCGATGTGAACGACGGCCGGCCCTCCGACGTGGGGTAGGGCGGGGCGGGGAGGGGTGGGGGCAATTTGAAACGCTATCAGAGATAAAAGCGCGACTTTTTTACGGAGAAAATCGAGAAAGAAAAAAAGTACTATTCGTGGTCGGGGTTGGAGAGTATATGGGAGTGAGAGAGATAGAGATAAAGAGAGAGAGTGAGAGAGAATGAGAGAGAGAGAGAGAGAGAGAAAGGGGTGTATAGGTGGTAGTAGTAGTAGTAATGAGTCTCAACGATTAATCCGTTGGATAATTCTACTAATTCCTCATATTTCTATATGTTGGCGAAACATTAATTAACGATTAATGAGATGAAGTTGGAACGTTCGAAATTACAACGGCGCGCTTGGTGGTGGTGGTGATGGTGGTGGTGGTGGTGGTGGTGGTGGTGGTGGTGGTGATGGGCTAATATAAATAACGAAGAAGAGAGAAGTCAATGAGAGATAAAACGGAACAGTGTAAATAATCGCTCTTTAATTTCATTTCACCTCTCTCTCTCTCTCTCTTTCTCTCTCTCTCTCTCTCTCTCTCTCTATCTCTCTCTCTCTCTATTTCTGAACGTGCTGGCAACGGAAAGAGAAATGTGATTCGATCCATTTTCCGAAAGAGAACGTAGATAGTAGTATATATGTGTGTATATATATATATATATATATATATATATATATATATATATATATATATATATATATTTTTTTTCTTTTGGAAGAAGAAAAAAAAATTGGAACGATGCGTCCTACGTTAATTTTCATATCTCTCTTTTCTCTCTTTTATCTTTTTTTTTTTTTTTTATTTTCTTCATTTCATTTTATTTTTTTTTTTTTTTTTTTTTTTTTTTTTTTTTTTATTTTTTTGCCTTCCTTGCTTTTTTCTTTTTTTTTGTTGTTCCTCTTTCGTTTCGAACGATACCTATGGATAACACGCCGAACGTCGTTCATTTCGTTTCATTTTTCATATGCGAGTAACTAAAAAACAAAAAAAACGAGGGTTAGAGAGAGGGGGGAGGGAGGGAGGGAGGGAGAGAAAGAGAGAAACAATAGTAAAAAAAAAAAAAAAAAGAGAGAGAAAGAGAGAGAACGAGAGATCGCCCGAAAGCGAAGAAAATCAAGGAAGTCGTCCTGACCGTGTCGAAATTATTCCTGGTGTAGCGTTAAGCTTTCCACTCGAAATTCGCTACTAATTGCTTGAACGCTTTCGTTAATCATCGCACGTACGTACGTACGCGCGCCATTCGAAAGCGGCAGCAGTGCCTGGCATTCAACGACGATTTCCATAAGAAATGAGATATTTTTGTTTGGTTGGGCAAAGTAATAAAACAAAAAAACGAGCGAGAGAGAGAGAGAGAGAGAGAGAGAGAGAGAGAGAGAGAGAGAGAGAGAGAGAGAGAGAGAGAGAGAGAGTTAAGAGAAATAAAGAGACAAGATAAAAAGAGAAGGAAAGAGAGAAGGAGAGAGAGAGAGAGAGAGAGAGAGAGAGAGAGAGAATAAGAGAAAGAGAAAAATAAATGGAGTGAGAGAGAAAGAGAGGGAGAATAAAAGAGAAAGAGATAATAAAAAAGAGAATAAGGAAAATTAGATGGAAAGAGAGATAGATAGATAGATAGATAGAGAGTGAGAGAGATAGAGAGAGAGCGAGTGAGAGAGAGAAGGGAAATGAAGAAAAAGGATAGATAGATAAATAGATAGATAGATAGATAGATACACGATGTATGAGGTATTGACGATAGTATAAAAATGCGATCTCGCGTTTAGAAGCGTTTAGAAGAAAAAAAAAAAAAAACAAAAAAAAAAGAATAGAAAAGTCGGTTTAGAAAAGGACGATCGGTAAGAGGGCGTTTGTTGTGGTTAGTACAGTCCCGTGATCGAGGGGCGGGGAGGGAGGGTTGGAATTAGTTTAAAAAACACATCGAGGAAGTGAGATGTATGCGGGTGAACGAGGGCTTAGGGAGGGAGAGAAGTTTGGTGTCGCGCAGGATAGCTCGGAGCGTAGCTACGAGTCAATGATAAGCGTTATCGTTTAATTAAAAGCCCTTCTTCTACCCCACCCCTCCTCGAGGGGAGTCAATTCGGGGATTAATGTACGTCGTCGGGGTGCCCTTTGTCAAATTTATTCTAATCGAAACCCCATTAATAAAAGTTCATTCGTATAAATAAAAATCGTCGTATAAATGAAAGAAGTGGTGGGGGACAGAAAAGAGAGAGAGAGAGAGAGAGAGAGAGAGAGAGAGAGAGAGAGAGAGAGAGAGAGAGAGAATGATAGACGTACAAATAAAGATAAAGATAGATCTCTCTCTCTCTCTCTCTCTGTCTTTGTCTCTATCTCTGTTTCTACTATCCATCTATCTATATATCTCTATCTATCTATCTATCTATCTATCTATCTATCTATCTATCTCTCGTTCGTTTGTGCTACTATGTAATCAAGAAAATCTAATCTATCCTCGCTCTGTCTGTTTGGCGAGAGGTGTCAAGTAACGATTCTCTTTTCTCTGAAGAAAAGAGGAGGATAAGGAGGTGGAGGAGGTGGAGGAGGAGGAGGAAGAACCCGATTCCAAAGTTTATCGTCGTCGTCGTTGTCGTAGTAATAGTCGTATAGTAGTAGTCGTCGTCGTTCGATTCTTACGTCTACATTTTTAAATGTTACCCTCGACCAATACGTTAACATTTATTCATTCAACGTGAAAGGAATAATTCCAGATTGTCGAGTGGAATTTTTTTTTTTTTCTTTACCCCCACCCCACATCCCTCTTCTCCTCTTTTTTTGTTTTGTTTTAAAGAGAAAATATAATATATATATATATATATATATATATATATATATATATATATATATATATATTATCCGTATACAACGTTCGGTAATGTAAACGTAGAAAAATCGTTTTAATCGTCGAAACTTTTTTTTCCTTCTCTCTCTCTCTCTCTCTCTCTCTCTCTCTCTCTCTGTCTCTGTCTCTCTTCCCTCCCCACCTCATTTCACCTAACCGTTAATCCCACGGAAAATTAGCTGCATTTTTGCATCCTCGTTTCGTTTTATTTATTTTCGTTTTCGTTTTCGTTTTCTTCTCTCTCTCTCTCTCTTATCCTTTTTTTCTCGTTTGCTTCTTTTTTTTTCCTTTTCCCTTTTTCTTTCTTTTTGACTCTAGTTCATTCCCCTCACCCTACTTACCACCATGCCTTCGTTCTTTTCTTCTTCCTTTATTCTACACGGACTCACAGTTTATTTCATCCAGGAATATTCAACCTCTCTTTATATATATATATATATA
This sequence comes from Dolichovespula media, assembly GCA_911387685.1. Lineage (NCBI taxonomy): Eukaryota > Metazoa > Arthropoda > Insecta > Hymenoptera > Vespidae > Dolichovespula > Dolichovespula media. Next base: position 6,502,386 of record OU426862.1, read on the forward strand.
TATATACATATATATTTTTTACCAACTCTTTTGCACGGACAATTATTATCAAATCCGATGAGAGTGAGAGAGTGAGAGAGAGAGAGAGAGCGCGTTCCCATTCATTATCTACGAAGTAGTAGCCGCTGTTAATAAAATCGACGGACGCGTGGAGTCACTTGCCGACCACAAAATTTTTCAAGTAAGAATTTTCCAAAACAACAATTTTCGATTATATTTATTAAAATATCTACCTACGACCCGTAACGGCATTTCTTCTTATCGTTTCGAGGGGTGAAAAAGTGAGGGGCGGAGGGTGGGATAGAGGGAGGGAGGGAGGGTGGAGGATGGTAGGAGAAGAAGAGATTTGAAAATGTTTTCGAGTGAGCCTTGCGTGTTCCCCAGTCCCGTTTGTATGCGGTTGCCTCGTGTTTTCTCGAAATCGATCGCCATACGATTCCCATCCCATTCCACCCTCCATCCCCCATCCCTCTCACGTGTTGTACTCACGCTTTCCCAACCCCTAAGCTCCGTAACTCCTCGTCCCCTAGGCTCCTCCTCCTCCTCCTCCTCCTCCTCCTCCTCCTATACCTCGTTCTAACCCATCCCACACTCACTCCACCCTTCTCACCCACTATCCCACACCCACTCCACCCTTTTCCGCTTCCTCCTCCTTTTCCACCACTCGAGAGTCATGTGTGCCGCGAGATATTTCCTCGATAGAAATCCTCTACGTGCGAAATGGTCTAGCGAATAGTGAATAGTGTGTGTGTGTGTGTGTGTGTGTGTTTGTGTTTGTGTGTGTGTGTGTAAAATAGGGTTGGGTATAGAAAGTGTATATATAACATCGATTCGCCATCGTCCACGATATTTCAAGAAATTCGAAACTATCCTTTCTTTTATTTATGTGTTTGTGTGTTTACGTATATATATATATATATATTTATTTATTTATTTATACACACACACACACATATATATATATCAAATATTCGCGTACGAGATTGGGTAGGCTTTTACGGAAGGATAGGGAATTAATTAAATAAAGAAAGAGAAAGGATAGAAACAAGAGGAGAGAATAAAAGGTACAAAAAAGATTGGAAAAAAACTGAAAGATAATTAAACGGATATATATATATATATATATATATATATATATATATATATATCCAACGTAAATGAAGATAATACGCAAGGAATATTTTCCCTTGAATATTTTCTTGGTCTCGGGTCTACTTTTTCTAACGAATTTCGTTTCTCCCATTTACCATTAAACGTATTTCGCATTTCGCACCGCGCCACGTTAAATTAGACGAATTCTCTCTTTCTCTCTCTGTCTCGTTGGCGGTCATCATTATATTATATGTATATATATATATATATATATATATATATATATATGTATATACATACATCTTATCTATCCAATTTTTTTCTTCCTTTACCTTCTTTATTTCCTTCTCTTTCTTCTTTTTCTTTTTTACATTTTTAAAAATCCATTTCGACGAAAAGCGTTGGATTCGCGGATGATGGTGGTGGTGGTGTTGTGAGTAGAAAGAAAAACACGTCACGCCAAATGTCGGGAACTATACGTAAATGGTATTAATTCGATTTAGTTACGCGTTTGTCGCAATAAATATCGCGGGTATTTAATTCTCATGCGCTAACGAACGATGATAAGCGTATTGTGTGTGTGTGTGTGTCCCCGAGAAAAACAGAAGGAAAAGCTACAAACGTATTACAGTATAAATCATGCATCGTCTCTCTCTCTCTCTCTCTCTCTCTCTCTCTCTCTCTCTCTCTCTCTCTCTCTCTCCCTCCCTGGCCCCTCTCGCACGCGTCCCCTGCCCGCCTCTCCACTCCCCCTTTCGGCTCCTTTCCATTACGTGAAAGTATCCGACAAACGGGACCCATCAACGTCTTCTTCCCCTTCACTTTAGTTATAGGAAGGCAAAGCCGAATAACTTATGCAATATCATAGTAATTACTCGAATACCTTCGAATAGCTTAGCTTCTGTGAAACTATCAAGTATGTACGGGATTAGTTCCCTTTGAAGAAACTCGTGAAAATCGTTCGTATTTCAGTTAAAGTAATACACACACACGCACGCACACACACATAAATATATATATATATTTATATAGACGTCTTCAACGAGAGAACGCCTAAGAACGAGTATATATAATCTCCCACGATTCATTTCAAGTTGGTATATTTCTGCCGTAAACGTTTATATTTATATAAGCGATGTTATAGAATGAGATTGGGACGAATTCGAAAGAAAGGAAGAAAAGGAATGTGTCTGTGAGAGAGAGAGAGGGGGGGGAGGGAAAGATTGAGAGGGGGGAGGGGTAGAGCTATGGCGTTGAAAAATGATTTGATCGTCGAATAAAAAAAAAAGAAAAGAGATGATCCCGACGATCGTCTTTGATTAAATAAGAAAGATGAAAGAGTTCGAGACCCGTTTATATTTCGTCCTATTCATTATCATTATTATTATTGTTGTTGTTGTTATTATTATTATTATTATTATTATTATTATTATTATTATTATTATTATTATTATTATTATTATTATTATTATTATTATTATTATTATTATTAATTATTATTATTATTATTGTTATTTCACTTCTCTTTTCCTTTATTTTTTTCTTTTTCGTTTCTTTCATTTCTTCCTCTCCTCTTTTATTCCTCTTCCTCTCTCCCCTTTTTTCGGGCGGGTCGATCTTCTTTTTTGCTTCTTTTTTCTTTCTTTTTTTTTTTTTTCTTTTAGGGAAAAGTAAAACAAATAAAAAGAGATCGTCGAACGATGGTATAAAGAGAGAGAGAAAGAGAGAAAGAGAGAGGTGGGAGGGAGGGGAGGGAGGGCTTCCCCGTCGATGGCGACGAGCGCTTCCCCGTTAGTGGTGGTAGAGTAATAGTAGTAGTAGTAGTAGTAGTAGTAGAGTCATAGTAGTAGTAGTAGTAGTAGTAGTAGTAGTATGTAGTAGCGGGTGGGCGACTAGCGTTTCCCCATCGCGGCTATACTCGACGTCCGATAAAAAATGTGCAGGTTGACCAATTGCACATAACTCAAGCTGCCTTTCCAGTTTCTCACGGACATATACAGAGACGCGCACACACGTGCGTATATCCATCCATCCACCGCCCACCCCCACCCCTCTCTCTCTATCTATCTCTCTCTCTCTCTCTCTCTCTCTCTCTCTCTCTGCCTTCGCTCTTTCGTTCACACTTTCTCCCTCTCTTTCTCTCCCACTCTCGATATATATATATATATTTCTCTCTCTCTCTCTCTCTCTCTCTCTCTCTCTCTCTCTCTCTCTCTCTAGTACCAAACGAATCTACGCTCGAGGTCGCTCGCACGGACGAATCCGAGCCGCGTCCACACGTACGAAAGACGCAGACGCGGTCGCGTATATTCGAGTTCTTTTATTTGGCCCTGCAGGGGTAGGTAGGTAGGTAGGTAGGTAGGTAGGTAGGGTAGGGTAGGCAGAGAGAGAGAGAGAGAGAGAGAGAGAGAGAGAGAGAGAGACGGTTGGGTGGCGAGGAGGGTGGGTGTGTATGCGCTGGGCTGGGGGCGATGACATCGATTTTTTACCCGTTGCTAATCTCAATGTTACCTGCACCTCCTTCTATATTCCTCCTCCGCCTGCAATTCGGCCATCTCTCCCGTCCAACCCCTCAAAACCATCCACCTATCTACCTACCTCTCTCTCTCTCTCTCTCTCTTTATATA
>OU426862.1:6511104-6516104 GCA_911387685.1 Dolichovespula media
TGGCGTTTGCGGATAATGAAGGAAAAAAAAACGAGATGGGTGCAAATTAAAAAAAAAAAAAAAAAGGTAGAGAGAAAGAGAGAGAGAGAGAGAGAAGAGAATAGAGAAACGGAACTTTTCGGAATAACTGTTATCGAACATTAGTAACATATAATTTTGTAAGAATTGATAATAATAGAAAGAATTAATAGAAATAAATAATAATACTAATAATAATAATAATAATAATAATAATAATAAAAATAACAACAAGAACAAAATAATATTATTCTACGTGATCTCAAAATTCTTATCTGATATGAACAAATAAAATTTATATCTTCGATAATAATCCGCTCACGAGTGGATGAAAATGATGATGAAAAAAAAAAAGAAAAAAAGAGAAGAAAAGAAGAAAAAGAAAAAAAAATGATATAAAATTCTATTTGGACGTGCGCGCGTATTATTTTAATTTGTATAATTTCGATACATACGAAATCCTGTCTCGCGTTAACGTACGAATTTTAATAACGATTGACAAATTTTTGCAGACGGAGATTGCTAAGAGGCTGAACGCGATAATCGTACAATTATTACCATTCTTGGCGCAAGAGGTGAGTCTTTGACATTCTGTTTGGCACAAGTGTTTATAAACTTACCGATCGAGTGCGACCACGACGCGATAATGATAGCATGGCTTACAGCATCAGCAGCAGGTGGCGAACGCTGTGGAGAGGGCGAAACAAGTTACCATGTCCGAGCTGAACGCTATTATTGGGGTAAGTATATTTGATTTCTATCTATCTCTCTCTATCTCTCTCTCTCTCTCTCTCTTTTTCTCTCTATCTCTCTCTATCTCTCTCACACATTATTATTATTATTATTATTATTATTATTATTATTATTATTATTATTATTATTATTATTATCATTATTATTATTATTATTATTATGATTATTATTATCGTCGTTATTATAATCATCACCGTCATTATTATTTTTCTCATCTCCAGCATCGCGCCAACGTCGTCATTATCATTGCTATCGTCATTGACACACTTTCATCGATTGTATTCGATTATATTGTACTTTGAACAATTATATTGTACTCTCCCCCCAAGGGCCCTAAACCATAGACGAGTCTTTTCTCCCTTTTTTTCTTCTTTTTTCCTTTTTTTTCGAATTTTCTTTTCCCTCCCCAACCCTATCCCCGGTCGACGTTTCCTATTAGAATTATTCCAATTTTAGATTTAAAAATCATAGTCGGTCGTAGATTTAAAAATTATAGTCAGTCATTGATTTAAAAATTATAGTCAGTCATTGATTTAAAAATTATAGTCAGTCGTAGATTTAAAAATCGTAATCAGTCATTGATTTAAAAATTATAGTCAGACGTAGATTTAAAAATTATAGTCAGTCATTGATTTAAAAATTATAGTCAGTCGTAGATTTAAAAATCATAATCAGTCGTAGATTTAAAAATCGTAATCAGTCATTGATTTAAAAATTATAGTCAGTCGTAGATTTAAAAATCGTAAACAGTCATTGATTTAAAAATTATAGTCAGTCGTAGATTTAAAAATCATAGTCAGTCGTAGATTTAAAAATCATAGTCAGTCGTAGATTTAAATCACGGGGCAAGGACTTACAATTCTCGAGTCGTTCGAGAATCTACCCTAAACGAATTACTACCCTCTTAAAAATCTACCTTGATTGACAGATCACCCTACGTAAACTCGTGTAAATGCAATATAGTAGCACGCATTTCAACGTAATTAAATATTTTTATCGAGTTATTGTTATTTAATGCATGTAACGTTCTTCGTTTTTTATTTCATTCTATGGTTTTTTCTTCTCTCTTGTTTCTTCTTCTTCCTCTTCCTCTTCTTTTCTCTCTCTCTCTCTCTCTCTTTCCTCTCATCCTTTCTCTCTTTTCTTTTTTTTCTTCTTTTTTTCTTTTCCTCTCACAATAACAGTAACGTCAGTCAGCAATTTTATTCTTTTCTTTTGTCTTAGCAACAACAGCAACAAGGACTCCAGCAATTGTTGGTAAGTTACTATACAAAATCATACTTATCTATATTGACAATTAATTAATTGATTGATTAATTAATTAATTTCGATCGAATTTCGATAGATATGATTATGTTATTAATAATTCTTTCCTTTTTTCTTTTTTTCTTTTTTTAGAAGACATTATCATCGTCGTTCTTTTTAAGATAGATTTTTTTAACTCGTAAAACGAAACGAAACAAAAAATTAAGGATCGTGTAAATCTTTGCGTTGAAAAAAAAAAAGTACTAAAAATTAAAACAAAAAGGAATAAAAAAAAAATTAAAAAAATTACGATCGGCGAAGTATAACACCGTAATGCGATCGGAGTAATCGGAATAATTAATATTTCGTAAGAAAAATTCGATCTGCGCGCGGAGAGGGAAAAAAAAAACCGCAATAACCTCGAACAAAACGTCGAATCGGAAGATAGTATATTTCTTTGCAAAAAAATAAATTCACAAAAAAAAAAAGAATATAATACACGTATAGAATATTATCCCCAATTTACACTCGTGATTTCTCAAGGCAATGATTGAAGTATTCAAATTACAAATAAATAAATAAATAAATAAATAAATAAATAAACAAATAAACAAATAAATGAATGAATGGATGAATAAGGTAACGTTAGATCGTGTTCGAACTCGTTTGAGTTTGATCTCTCGGCGGGTGGGTTTTCTTTTCTTCCTTTCTTTTTTTTTTTTTTTCTTTTTTCCTTGTATTCTTTTTTTTTTTTTTTTCTTTTATTTCTCTCACTCTCATAATTGTCCGTACGAAAGCGTTAAAATTGTTTTGTCTTATTAAAACTTCTTGCAGCAACAAATTCACGCGCAACAATTGCCCCATGGCGCTGTAGTCGGTGGATTACCGCCCGGTGGTCTTTTGGGTTTCGCGGGTGCGGCGGCCGCAGCGGCGGCCGCAGGTGTGCCACCCCATCTGGCCCCGCCGGCCCATCCTGCGGCCGCGGCCGCTGCGGTACAGGCACAGGCACAGGCCCTACTTAAACCCGCGGATTTGCAGCAGCATCGTGCCGCAGCGGAAACGCCCGAGGATCGTAAACCGATAGCACTAACCGACGAGAGACTACGACAATCGGTTTCACCTCCTGAAAAGTTTCGCCCACGCACGCCCGACCTCGAAAGTGATCCCAAAAGGCGGAAGGAGGAAAAGCTCGGTCACGTGAGTATTTAACAAAATAATAATAATAAAAATGAAAAAAAAAAAACAACAACAACAACGACCAACAAAAATATCGAGAAACGAAAGAAAGGGTGCAAAAGAGAAAGAGGAGAGAGGAAAAAGGAAAAAGAAAAAGTATTTTTCGTCAAATCATCGTATAATATTGTCCATATGATGATACATCTTAATACTTAAGAATATACATATATATATATATATATATATATATATATATATATATATATATATATCATCTATTTCGATTCTAATGTTTATTCCCGTTTATATCTGCGTCTGGTTTTTGTTTCTTTCTTTTTATTTTTTTTTTCTTTTTCCTTTTTTTCTCTCTTCCACGCTCTTTTGATATAATATATGAATGATACGAAGAGTATATCGTTAATATACCTTGCGCATGATACTTATGTTTGTTATGTATAAATACATGGATACATAAATACATACATACATACATACATACATACATACATACACATCAGACATTTTCGTTTATAAACTTATTTTAATGCAATACCCTTTGTTTTCTAACGAGTTGGTTTAATTAAATGAACTGTCAGAGTCAAAGATGACTCGAGAGTTATGGGGAAAAAAAGAAAGAAAGAAGTAAGAGTAAAAAGAATTACTTTTGTTTTTAAGAGGCATAATATTCATACGTAATATATATATATATATATACATATTTTTTTTTATAATTATTACTTATTTATTTATGTAATCTTTGTTTTCGTTTTTTCTTACTAATTATCAATCCCTTCCTTTTGTGTATCATCTTATAAATCTTATCAACGTGACACATCGTGTTGTTAATCTAATTAATTCTGTTCTTTTTTCTTTTTATATTACTCAAATATCATCAAAATTATTAAATATATCTGAACGCTCTTCGTCGTCTTTTTTTTTTTTTTTTTTTTTTTTTTTTTTCTTTCCTTTTACGTCAGACGTTTCGATGATTTATCTTCGTAGCCGGATTGATGCGATTAACACCGTCGAGATAAAAAAAAAGAAAATAATAATAATAATAATAACAATAAAAAAGAGAAAGAAAAAAAATTATCGTTCCCAAGTCCAACACATTACACACCCGGTGCATTCGCAAAAAATAACAATCGAAATGAGATATATATTCGCATAATCACATTATTCGCCCGTACTCACGTACGCGTACGTTTATATCGGCATAAGTGATAATTCAAGCGAAAACAGAGTTTTTTTTTTTTTTTTTTCTTTTTAATATCATGTCCCTTGTTCGTGGAACGTTGACAAAAAAAAAAAAAAAAAGAAAAAATTTATTCGATTAATCCGTCGAACAACGGATTTCTTTCTTTCCTCTTTTTTTTCTTCTTTTTGTATTAACAAATTATAACAACGAACGTATGCATCTCTCGCGATATGCACGCGTACGCATATACGTGTCCGCGAAATCGTGCGATGTGTTTCATTTGAAAAGAAAAAAAAAAAGAAAGAAAAATAACAATAAAAAAAAAATAAAATAAAATGAAATGAAGTGAAGTGAAATAAAAAAAAAAAAAAAAAAAAAAAAAGAGGTTATTCGCACCGCCAGTGATATTCGAGCGTGTCGCACAGTTTAAATTCACCATGTATGGGGTCGCGTGTTTAATCATATTTGCATTAAATTAGGCGAATTTGAATCGTTTCGTATCCACATTACACACCACCATCATAATCTTCCACGTAATATTTTCTCATCGATCATCGATCGTCTATCGTATACGTGTTATTACGTGGGCGTCCGTTCGTTCAAACCGAAT
>OU426862.1:6528604-6531104 GCA_911387685.1 Dolichovespula media
TGACGCGGCCAGAATGAGAGAGAGCCCGTGGGTTGGGCAGAAAGAGGGTGGTTTCAGTTTATTTTGTGGGTCCTACCTACCGGCTCGTCACTGTCCAAGCCGCCCGTTGGTTGGTTGGCTAGTATCTCTCTCTCTCTCTCTCTCTCTCTCTCTCTCTCTCTCTCTCTCTCTCTCTCTTACTCTGTCTCTATCACTCTCTTTTTCTCTCGCTTTCTCTCGCTTTACGTATGAATGTATATATATGTATACATATATATATATATATATATATATATATTTCGCTCGCAATCTTTCTCTCTCTCTCTCTCTCTCTCTCTCTCTCTCTCTCTCAACTCTTTCGTTTTTCTACCCTCTATACCATCTCCTCTTTTCTCCTTTCGCCTTTCTCTATTTGTTTCTTTTTTCCCTTTCTTTTTCTTTCTCCTCTTCCTTTTTTCCTATTTGTTTTTCCCTTTTTCCACTTCTTTTTTTTTATATATATTCTCCTCTCTCTCTCTCTCTCTCTCTCTCTTTCTCTCTCTCTCTCTCTCTCTTTCTCTCTCTCTCTCTCTCTCTTTTCCTTTTTCATTTTTAATTCTTTCGTTCTTTCGTTCTTTCTTTCTTTCTTTTTTTATTTTTTGCTTTTCGTTCCCGTTTTTTTTAGTTTTTTTAACTTTTCTCCCTTTGCTCCGTACCTCTCCGTAGCTCGCTTAACGAGCACCACCGATGCCGATATATTATTATTAAAAAAAAAAATAAAAAGAAAAGAAAAATAAATAAAAATAAAAATAAAAAACACCGGGAGCTTACTGCTACCCCGACGGACGGCTTGACCTTTCGAATTTTTGTCGATTATTATTACTCGGCAACGGCATTTCTCTCTCTCTCTCTCTCTCTCTCTCTCTCTCTCTCTCTCTCTCGGTCTGTCTCTTTCTCTATCTCTTCGTGCAAAAGTAAGAACCAACTTATATCTATCGGATAAGTCCCCATCCTCGCGATGTCGATTCGAAATTTCTCTCGAATATCATTTCACGGACCGATCGTCGATCCTGTTATAATCCAACGTAGCCCCCGAAAACCCCGATTCCCTTTCTTTTATTTTTTTTTTTTTTTTTTACTTTCTCGAAGGAAATGGATTATCTATAGATATAACCCTTCGCCCGATTCCACCCATTCCACCCATTCCACCAACCCTCTCAAGCTTTCTTATCTACTCGAACTTTCGAAGAAGAAAAAGAAAAAGGAAAAAGTAGAAGAAGAAGAAGAAGAAAAAAAGAGGGGAAGAAGAAACGATAAATTTTTCGACGCCGAATCGTCGACCAAACGAGAACAAAAAGAAAAAGAGAAAAAGGAGAAAAAAAAAAGAAACCCTCGAAAACGAAGAAAGAATACGACGGTAATCCGTATAATAAGAATATCCATAAGAAGATTCTATGCGATTCATCTATCTATCCTTCCTTCTCTTTCTCTCTCTCTCTCTCTCTCTCTCTCTCTCTCTCTCTCTCTCTCTTTTAATAAATTAACGACGATCCAGACATACAGATCGCTAAGACGATTCTCTCTCGAAGAGTTCTCACGTACGTTCGCGTATTCGTTTTCGATCTACGCGTACGTTCGTTTTCGATCTACGCGTACGTTCGTTTTCGATCTACGCGTACGTTCGTTTTCGATCTACGCGTACGTTCGTTTTCGATCTACGCGTACGTTCGTTTTCGATCTACGCGTACGTTCGTTTTCGATCTACGCGTACGTTCGTTTTCGATCTACGCGTACGTTCGTTTTCGATCTACGCGTACGTTCGTTTCCGATCTACGCGTACGTTCGTTTTCGATCTACGCGTATTCGTTTTTGATCTATGCGCGCGCGACGAAAACAAAAAAAAACGAATAGAACGTTCGCCAATCACTCTTCCCTCCTACATCCTTCCACCCCTTCCACTTTTTCCATCCTATCCATCCCATCCACCCCATCCACCCTCCCAATTAAAAGAAACGGGGATCATCGTTCGCGTTTGTCGACGTTTCCCGGCGTTGTATTTCAAAGTCCTTCTTCTTCCTCTTCCTCAAATTCTTCTTCTTCTTCTTCTTCTTCTTCCTTTTCTTATTCTTCTTCTTTCTCGCTTGTATCGCGTCGCATCGCTCAAGAAAAGATCTCTCTCTCTCTCTCTCTCTCTCTCTCTCTCTCTCTTTCTCTCCTCCTTCCTCTCGCGCACCTCCCTCGTTACATTAACGGAAATTGCTTTTACATCGGTGAGACCGTGTGTATCCCTCATCCATTATCCCTCTTCCATCACGACTTCACACACTCTCTCTCTCTCTCTCTCTCTCTCTCTCGCTTCTCTTCGCTGCACTTCTTTCTTCTTCTCTTCACTTCTCTTCGCTTCGCTTCGTTTCTCTTCTCTCTCTCTTACTCTCTCTCTCTCTCTCTCTCTCTCTCTCTCTCTCTCTCTCTCTCTCTCTTTGTCTTTCTCTGAAACTTCACGTAAAAAAAGAAGATGAAGAAGAAGATGAAGAAGAAAAAG
>OU426862.1:6546104-6558604 GCA_911387685.1 Dolichovespula media
CCGTCATTCTCTTTCACTTCCTCCTCCTTTCACCCTCCGTGCGCGGCCACTCTACACCCACGAGCGTCCTACGCCGGCCGAGTAATACCACTGAAATCAATACCACCACACTTTGCCTTCTATTTACCGAGACTCATCGTCCGTACACAAATTTATTGCTTGTCCCTGGCAGCTCCGAACGGACTTCTCGCTCCTCCGCCTAACCTATTCTTCTTCCTCTCTTCTCTTCTCTTCTCTTCTCTTCTCTTCTCTCATCTTCTCTCATCTTCTCCTCTCTCATCTCTCATCTCCTCCTCTTCGTCGTGTCTCCATCCTCTTCAGTTTTTCCCCCCTCCCATCCCCGTCTTACCGACAATCTCGCCGCTTCTCGGCTCCCCATCCCACCCCTACGCTCTCCCCGTCGTCCCCTTTCCCTCAATGACCATATCGCCTCGCAATTACGATTCGAATCTCCTCCTCCTCCTCCTCCTCCTCCTCCTCCTCCTCCTCCTCCTCTCTTCCTCCCATCCCACCTCCCGGAGCAAATCGTTCGTCCCTAAAACGTGTCCAAGTTCACATGCGTTGTGTTACCTTCACGGATTGTGTGTCCCTCTGTATATATATCATCATCAAATTATACACCGTAAGAATTTAATATCAAATAAAACTTAGATGCCAATAACATATATATATATATATATATATATATATATATATATATATTTTTTATCCTTTTTCTTTTTTTAATTATTATCTTTCTTCTTTTTCGTCGCGTACGATTCCTCTACGCAATTTAGGGGTACGAACAAACTAGAAAAGAAAAAGTATATTAATTCGTGCGATCGAGAATAATGGCCGGGCAACCGCATATAATATACATACTCTCTCGCTCACTCCTTCCTCCCTACCACACCCCCCGACCCCTCCCCCTCACACTGGCAAAAGCTTTTGATTACGAAAGCACTTTCGACTCGCACGAGGCACCCCTTGTAAATTCAACGAGCAACTACACTACTCTATGTACTCTCCCGAACCAAACGGAGACGACGGCATTACTCGCGTTTCGTGTTATGTATATATATATATATATATATATATATATATATATATATATATATATATATATAGATATATATATAGATATGTATATGCATATGTATACACACCGTCGCTACGATACTTTACCCATTAACTTAACGCGCAATCAGAACGCGCGAGATGCACCTTAGGTACGAGTATCGAAATTAATAATGCATCTTCGAAGGAAATACCGGTCTGTGTGTGTCTTTCTCTCTCTCTCTCTTTCTCTCTCTCTCTCTCTCTACGCTCTTAGAGTAAATGTAGGTCGAGTCACTCATGTAGGCGTAACTACGACACAACTGTCGAGGAGGGCCTCGTTTATATACATATACATGCATATAGACACACGCACACATATATATTTATATGTATATATATATATATATATATATATATATATATATATATATTTATATAAACATACACACACAAATATATTACACGACATATATATTATTTTCCTCTTTGCTTGTTATAACATTACAAATGAAATTATTAATTTTAAAAGTGAAGCATGTTTCTCGTATCGTTTTTGGTTGTTGTTCTTTTTCTTTTTTTTTGATTTTTTTTTTTTTTTTACTTCTCGTTTCTCCTTTTTCGTCTTTGTCTTTGTTTCTTTTTGTAGAATCCTTCGTTTCGTTGTTTCAAAACGACAATAATAATTTATGTTCTCTCTGTCTTTTTCTCATTGCAGGATAGCGACGGCGAGAAAAGCGATCAGGACTTGGTAGTTGACGTGGCGAACGAGGTACATTTAAATAAACAATTTATCTCATTCTAACGGCACGAACGAGAAGATAGAGAGAGAGAGAGAAATAAAATTTTTGTTTCTTTTTCTCTTTCTGCAAAGTCGTGTTTGGAAATAATAGATCGCACCGTGGCCGAGTTCGTATCGAGCCAAATATTATTGATTATAAGAGTGGACGTGAAAGAAGTAGGATTGCGGATGGTGTATTTTCTGAAAAAAAAAGAAAATAAAAAAAATAAATATATGAAAAAAAAAAAAAAATATATATATATATATATATATAATATCCACGAATCATTTAATAGAATCTTAAAGTTTTCATATATATATATATATATATATATATATATATATATATATATATATATATATATATATATATATATATATATATAAAGAAAAATGTATGTATTTACGTATTTATTTATTTATTTATGCGCGCGCGTAATGTGTGCATGTGTGTGTGTGTGTGTGTGTTCGTGTGTGTGTGTACCGAATCTATCGTCTAAACAGTTAAAATGAATTAATTGCATTCAATTTATACCTAAAATGAAATTGTGTTTGGACGAATTTCGAATCGAATTCATTTTTCCTTTTAGATTCGAAACTTTCGATTCGACAGGAACGTTTCAAAATTTCATCGTAACATAAACGAATTCGTGAAATAAAAATTGCACGCGCGATCGAAACGAAAATAAAAAAGAAAGAAAGAAAATATCGAAAAACCGCGTGAAAAATATTTTAAATGACAGATAAATTCATGATCGTATATTTGGGTCGGAAAATTGTCTTCCAATGAAAATATTATATCGAAGGAAAACGGATTATAGAAAATTATAATTTGCAAACTTAATAAAAAAGATTTCTATCCTATTTTAAAGTTTGCCACCAGGATTTATGCATAAAGTATTTTAACGCATGGATACAGAGAGATTCGTACACATCGGTGTGTGAGATCGCATGCGTGTATGTGTGTTGTTGTGTGATTACGCGCGCGTGCGTATGTGTGCGTGTGGATATATATATATATATATTTATATTTGCGTACGCGCATACGAACACGTATCGGTTTTATAAACTAAACGTTCAAGCGGATTAACTTGAAATTTAGAACAAAAATTAGGTTGCACGGTTCCTAAGATCCATGATTTAATTTAACTTTTGGCTACGATACTAAATGGAAATTTCATGAAATTAAGAAATTTATTAAAAATTGCATATATATATATATATGTATATATGTATGTATGTATGTATGTACGTCGTGTATATATATATATATATATATATATCTCACAAAAATGAATGAAATAAAAGTTCTGCAGGTACATTAGAAATAATAGTATTTAGCCATTAACGTGATACTAATATGTACGAACGGAATGATTTCGATTGGATTTATAACTATCGACTTTTTTATTGTTTATTTCTTTCTTTTCATTTTTTTTTTTTTTTTTTAATTTTTTTAAATAAAGGAATACATTAGAAAATCGTAATAAATATTACATGTTTCTATGTTGTGGAAATAAAAAGAAAAATTAAATGAATAAATTTTGCTTGTTTTTTGTTTTGTTTCACGTTTTTCGTTTTCTTTTCTTTTCATCTCTTGCTTCGAGGTATTAAAAATGTATACGTAGAGAAAATGTAATATCGGTATATATATATATATATATATATATATACATATATATATATATACACATATATAAAAGTTCGTATGATGTTTCAATGTGAATCATTTTATTTTTCGCAATGCAGGAAGGATCGTCGCCGCATGCGAATGGCGAGCACTCGGATCCACGAGAAAACGGTACCCTAGAGAAACATGGTGCACCGGGTCACATCGGTGGGCCAGCCTCAGGAGTAGGTTCAACCTCGGTCAAGGACAGGCCACCATCGCGAAGCGGAAGCTCTTCCGCCCGTAGTACGCCGTCTCTGAAAAGTAAAGATGTAAGATCTTGCGGAGAGCAAGCTTATTCGGTGACGATTACGAGGCGACATTTCATTACGAGAACTAACAGAAAAAAAAAATATATATATATATATATATGTATATATATATATACATATATATATATTTTTATAAACATAAAAAAAAAAGAAACGTAACACTTTCCGTTTGTTTCCACACTTGTATCTTATACGTATACATATATTCATACATATACACGTGTGTGTGTGTATTTACATATATGTATATGAATGATCGTTCGTATCGAAAAATTTTGCCCGTTTAACGGATGATATCAAAATTCTTTTGACAAAATTAATTACCTAGGATCGCATTGGATCGTCACCAGATAGTAAAGAAAAAAAAAAAGGCCGGTTATCTCTTTGCTAATTAATTAAAACAAAAAAAAAAAGTTAAACATATTCAGGATGTTACGTTATCGAAAAGTTTGGATCTCCCGTCGGTTAGTGCGTTAAACCCGTAGTTGTGCATATTCGGGGGATGGGGGTGGCCATAGGATGGCGATACGGATCGACTTTGAAATCGATTAAAAACAATTTGCTCGTTTTACGATTCATTAATTTTATATTCTTTTCTTTTTTTCTTTTTTTTTTTTTTTTTATAACGACAGAATTGGAAACGCGCTTTGTCGAGCCTACCGATAATCATCATTTGTGCGAGGCTTCGAGGAATATAAAATAAAATATTTTTTTTGACGGGGGTGTGGGGGGAGGGATCGAAATCATTCCGTATTAAAAAAAAAAAAGAAAAAAAAAGAAGAAGAGAAAAGAGAGAGCCGTTCGAAGCGTGTCCAAAACTCGAGAGATTATTTCGTGAGATTTAGATATTAGCGCGCGCACAACTACGGTTTTAAAACGACACAAAAATTGATCATCAAGAACATAAATTGACCATATTGAACGATTTGAAAACTTTTGTGGTCCGCTTTGTTCTTCGTGTTCTTAAGAAAAAAAAAGAAACAAAAAAAAAAAATCAAAAGACCGGACACAACGGATTCGACGATCCTTATGAATTTGTTTTTCAAACGCAAAGCGATAACGGAACAACCTGCTTTCGTTGACTTACACGACTCCTTCTCCTCCTCCACCACCACCACCCCCCAACCCCCTTGTTGTCATTATCCTGCTAACCCCCCACCCCCTTCCCCCGTTTTCATCACGTGAAAAATACATTTGTGCTTTTATTTATTTTTTTTTTTTTCATTCAATAACCAAAAAAAAAAAAAAAAGAACATCGCGGAACTAACAATTCAGGTCGACAAACCGGGTACACCTGTGGCGGCGGCGAGGGGCTCGCGCAGTTGTACGCCAACTATGGGCGGCATCCCTGGGCCCTTGGCATCGCGGGTCTATCATCCGCCATCGTCGCAGCAAACGCCACCACAGGGTTATCAGGGCTTGCCATCCCGCGGCAATGAGCCGTCGCAGTCGCCCTCGCCCTACAACAACTTGCCCTACGCCAGACCATCCATGGTGACTTTCGATCCCATCAATCTCGTAAATTCATTTCTACGAATCATCTCAATTTTAACGATCTCGTCGTATCTCTCGTGAAATAAGATAGGAGAGGGAGAAAGAAATTAAGATATAGATGAAGATAGAGATAGAGATAGAGAGAGAGAGAGAGAGAGAAAGAGAGATAGACGGAGATGGATAAGATAGTTATTATAACCGACAGTGATAAGGATTTTGAGATAAAGATAGAACGAAAGAGAGAGAATGAGAGTGAGTGAGTGAGTGAGTGAGAGAGAGAGAGAGAGAGAGAGAGAGAGAATTTCTTAAAGTATTATTAATCTATTTCCTTTCCCTATTTATTCAAACAATTTCATAGGTTAACGTAATTAAATTTTTCAGCTCGGTTTCGACGGTCACGTGAGGATACCCTCGAGTAACGGACTGAGCAGCATCCCGGGTGGCAAACCGTACGTAATCTAAAATTATACAGTGCCTGTCGTTGTCTTGTTTCCCCCCCCCCCTCTCTCTCTTTGTCTGATCGAAATCTAATATCTTCGGGACATTATAGTTTTTAACGTAACTATGATACGATAACCGATTGGATATTCCTTGATACTGAATTTATTCTCGTTCGTGAACATTCCTCAGAGCATACTCCTTCCATATGAACGGCGAGGGCCAACTGCAACCAGTATCATTCCCCACGGATGCCCTAACAGGACCCGGTATACCACGTCACGCGCGTCAGATCAACACATTGACTCACGGTGAGGTCGTATGCGCGGTCACGATCTCGAATCCAACGAAATACGTTTACACCGGTGGCAAGGGTTGCGTCAAAGTCTGGGACATTGGCCAAGGCAGCAGTATTAGCGCTAAGCCTGTCTCGCAATTGGACTGTTTGCAGCGCGACAATTACATCAGGTCACTCGAGAGTATAATATCTATATGTCCTCCGTTGTTCGGGGTTGAGGTTGGGATTGGGGTAGGGTAGGGTAGGGGTAAGGGTAGGGGTAGGGGTAGGGGTAGGGGTAGGAAAGGGGTGGAGTGAGGTGTCCGAGTGTTGTTGCTGCGGGATTGGGAGAGGGTGGATGATAAATCACGGAGAAATATAGAAATCGAACGTGTGTGCGTGTGCGTGTGTGTATGTGTATTTTTGCGTTATTAATCTAACGTTTGCCTCATTACTGTTCGTTTTCTTTCCCTCCCCCCACTCCCTTTTTCCCCAATTAGGTCGGTAAAGTTACTTCCAGACGGTAGAACGTTGATAGTGGGCGGTGAGGCGAGTCAACTTAGTATCTGGGACCTGGCCAGCCCAACGCCGAGGATCAAGGCCGAGTTGACCTCCTCAGCGCCGGCCTGTTACGCTTTGGCCATCTCGCCGGACTCGAAGGTCTGTTTCAGTTGCTGCAGCGACGGCAATATCGCCGTCTGGGATCTCCAGAATCAAACGTTGGTCAGACAGTTCCAAGGCCATACGGACGGTGCCTCTTGCATCGACATATCGGCTGACGGCTCGAAACTATGGACCGGCGGGCTCGACAATACCGTAAGATCTTGGGATCTTAGAGAGGGAAGGCAACTACAGCAACACGATTTCACGTCCCAAATATTCTCCTTGGGATACTGTCCTACCGGTGAATGGTTGGCCGTAGGCATGGAAAACTCTAACGTCGAGGTTTTGCACGCAACTAAGTTGGACAAATATCAGTTACATCTGCACGAGTCATGCGTTCTATCATTACGTTTCGCATCCTGCGGCAAGTGGTTCGTCTCGACCGGCAAGGACAATCTACTCAACGCCTGGCGCACCCCATACGGCGCCTCGATATTTCAAGTTGGTTCCAATTACGCTCTTCTTTTTAATAACCCACTCTCCCACTCTCCCTCCCTCCCTCCCTTCCTCTCTCCCTCTCTCTCTCTCTCTCTTTCCCTCGTTTTATATCTTTTATTCTTTTTGTTTTCTCTTCATTTTTAACTTTATAATCCTTTTTCTTTCCTTCTTTCCGTGGTACGTTCGATCGATCGATCGATCGGAAATTTTCTTCAATCAAATTAATACGACATCACGATCGAACGTAACATTTATGTGTGTGTGTGTGTGTGTATATATATATATATATATATATAACGTTATTCTTGTTTCTCTCTCTTTTCAGTCGAAGGAATCCTCGTCGGTTCTGAGCTGCGACATCTCTGCCGACGACAAGTACATTGTGACTGGATCCGGCGACAAGAAGGCCACTGTCTACGAAGTGATTTACTACTAAGACGTATGTCTCCCACGGAACAAGAACCTACATTTTCTCTCTTCGTTACGGCTCGAACTACACCCGGTATCCGCTGTGTATCCCTTTTCCGTTTATTTTCCTTTTATTTTCCTTTCCTCTCTCCTTTCTTCTTCTTCTCCTCCTCCATCGCCAATACCATCGCCACACAACCAACTTCTGTTCCTCTTTCACTTCCTCCTCCTCCTTCATCCAACTTCTTCTTCTTTTTCTTCTTCTTCTTCTTCTTCTTCTTCTTCTTCCTCCTCTTCTTCCTCTTCCTCTTCTTCTATCA
This sequence comes from Dolichovespula media, assembly GCA_911387685.1. Classification (NCBI taxonomy): domain Eukaryota; kingdom Metazoa; phylum Arthropoda; class Insecta; order Hymenoptera; family Vespidae; genus Dolichovespula; species Dolichovespula media. The sequence goes on from OU426862.1 coordinate 6,553,900, forward strand.
GTTTCCCACTCTCAACGAAAGAAGAAACACGTCGCAAGTGAGAAAGTTTTTAGAAGCCTTAGGAAAACTAGACGACTGTTACTACTGTGTATATATATATAAGAATCTATATTGCGATAGAGAAAAAGGACAATGTTTTAAAGAGGATATGTATATATATATATATATATATATATATATATATATATATATATATATAAATATATATATATACTCGATGTATAATGTGATACGAAAAGAAGTCTCTCTCGAAAAAAGTGTGTGCGTGTGATGTGGTGTGGTGTGGTGTTGTTGTGTTTGTTGTCCTCTGTCCGGGGGTGGGGGAGAGAACGTATAAAACGCGCGCGCGCGCGCGCGTGCATGACCCGACCGTGTGTGTGTGTCTGTGAGAGAGAGAGAGAGAGAGAGAGAGAGAGAGAGAGAGAGAAAGATAGTAATAATACTTTATGCAGATGTGATTATTATTACATAGAAAACGAACTACTAATACTGTCGCGCGTGTACAACGACGATAAAAAAAAAAAAAAAGAAAACGTGTTTAAATAGAACGTTTCCGTGCGGTTCACGTGTCCGTGAAGTAAAAGAGACAGAGAAAAAAAAACATTCTTGCGAGTGACGAACGATACGTTGAAAATAATATGATTTTATATAGAGATACGTAAAATAATCGAGAGAAAGAGAGTGAGAGAGAGAGAGAGAGATCGATATATATATATATATATATACATATATATATATATATATATATATATATATATATATATACACACACACGCCCAAATCGGACGGCCAATTTAAAGATGACGAATCTATAATCTACCTACGAAAAAAATTGCATTACGCTTCTCTTCAGCCGTTAAAAATTACGACGATAATATAATTGTAAAAATCGTTTCCAATGACTTTTACAACCTTTTACAGTCAACTAAATAACGTTTAAGAATGATGATGACGATTTGCAAGACAAGTGTATGGATGGGATGGCAATCGGTGATTAAAAACGCGTTTCAATTTATTTCAATTTCATTGATACTAAATCTCTCCTTCATTATTGTCGTTAAGCGATCGAGATTATTTTATCACGGTTTGATTTTTTATTTCATATTTTATATTCTATTTTTATTTCCATTTTTATCTTTATCTTTATCTTTATCTTTATCTTTATCTTCACTTCCGCTTCCTTTATTTTTATTTTTGTTTTTATTTTTATTTTTATTTTTATTTTTATTTTTATTTTAAGTAACTTTATATTTAAGGAAAATGACGCGCATTTAATATGCCCATGAAAATCACATATATACATACATACGTACGTACATAAATACATAAATACATACATACATAAACACATACATACATACGTATGAAAGTAGTAATTTGTTATTTTCTCGATCGCCGATAATATTATAAAACGGAATTCGAATAAACAATTGAGAAATCGGATCGTTTAACGAACGATCTGTTATTATTATTATTATTATTATTATTAATATTATTATTATTATTATTATTCTGATTATTATTATTATTATTATTATTATTATTATTATTATTATTATTATTATCATCATCATCTTTTTTCTTTTTCCTTTTTGTCTTCTTTCTTTTTTTTTCTTTCCAATGAAAAATACATTGTATATCCATGCTCTCGTTTATAACGATGAAGAGAATCAACATGAAAACTATCATCGATGAATATTTACCAAGAATGCTATTAGTATTTATTAATCGGCATCGTAACATCGAAAAGGGAGCAAACGTGTTTGTTAATAATATTTTGAAAATCCTTGAGCGTTCTTCACATTTTTCTCCTTTTTCTAATTACCACCCGCCACCCTCTCTACCACCACAACCACCACCACCACCCCCGACCCCTCCTCGTATATCGCGCTTATCTTTCATCTCTTTCCAATCTTTTCCATTTCCCTCATTCGATGCTCCGATAATAATTTCGTTCGTTTCATTTCCAATCAATTTATTCCCGCGCAAAGAATATTCCAGGATTATCGATGAACAACAACAATAATGATTTATCAAAAAAATAAATAAATAAAAATAACAATTAAAATTAAAAAAAGACAAAAAAAAACAGAAATTAACGACGCGTTAAACTCCTCTCTACGAGCACAGAGAGAGAGAGAGAGAGAGAGAGAGAGAGAGATTGAGTGAGTGAGTGAGATAGAGAGAGAGAGGGAGTGAGTAAGAGAGAGAGAGAGAGAGAGAGAGAGAATAGCGGACGTTTCGATTGCCACTGAGTACGTGCAATGCCTATCGTTACTGTGACGTGCACATGCACGCACATACACGCATAATTATACGCACGCGTACGCGTACACGGACGCACACACGAACGCACACGGGACTTACGCATAAACGTACGTAAGTACGTACCAAACGTATGTACTTTCGTACATACACACACTCGTACGCATACACACACACACACACACACACACACAAAGAAACTGATTGCATTCGTCTCTTTGTATGTGCGTGTACTGTAGTGTAGTGTAGTGTAGTGCAGTGCAGTGCAGTGCAGTGCAGTGTAACGTCGTGTGTAGTAGTTTCGTGTGTTTTGTATCATATTATGTATGTGGTGGTACGTCGATGGTGAACGGAACTCCAAAAAAACTAACGATTTTGTGTATATGCGTGTATATGATGCATCTTGCGTGTGTGTGTATGTATGTGTGTGTGCACGTGGGTGTAGTTAGCCAGGAGGTAGAAGTGACGGTGACAGAGACAGAGACAGGGATAGGGATAGTGATAGTGATAGGGACTGGGATAGGAATAGTGATAAGGGGACAGGGACGAAGATGTATTAATCGGGGCTCTGCTTGTGTATGTATGAGATACTATCTTATGCGTTTACTCGCAAGTGCGTGCGCGCGCGCGATAAATCTCTTTGTACAAAATCCCGTACCGTATTCGATTAAAACGTTACACGGATAATTACGCGACGGTGACAATTTTTAACGTGCCGTCTGCGTCTTCGTCGTCGTCGTCGTTGTCGAATTTAAACGCAAGATTGCTCGATGGATAAACGAAAAAATAAGCAGGGGGGGGATGAACGAAAAAAAAATATACATATATATATATATATATATATATATATATATATATATATATCTCATGTAAAGTACAACTCCTGTGCACAAAACGAGACACAAAACTATTTCTCTACTTTGTAAGACGCGCTCTAAACGTAAAAAAGAAAGAAAGAAAGAAAGAAAAAAAAAACGAAAACACGACGGTGGTCAGGGGCAGGGATTAAGGTGGGGTGGGAGGGGCGGCAGATCGCGACATTTCAAAACGCGAACGATAATTCAACGAATCGCGACTACGTATTATACTATAATATTTACGGATACCACCTTCTGCTTGAAACTCTTCGACACGATTTTGAATTTTTCGTCATCTCGATCTATCGTATTTCGTTCCTCTTCGTTTCGTTTTTCTCATTTCTTTCGGTTAATTTTTCCTTTTTTTCTTTTATTTTTTTTTTTCTTTTCTTTTTGTCTTTTTGCCTTTTCAATTATCATTCGATTCAAATCTTCGGCGATCGATCGATCGTTCGTTCGTTCGTTCGTTCGTTCGTACGATCGTGCGTGACAAAATAGATAATTGTGTTTATTTAATTCAGGAAAAATGTAAATCTCCGAAAATCATTGCGGCACGACGCACGAGTAATTTTCAAAAAAAAAACAAATTGATCCAACGCGTCTTCGACTTTAAGAATTTTTTATTATTTTTTGTTTTCTCATTTTTATTCTTACCACCTTCGACATTAATCAAAATGATCTGCGACAATTTATTATTCGATCCTTTACGAGAGATATCACTAAATGCGTCCGTATGTACATACCAGCATATGTATATATATATATGTGTGTGTGTGTGTGTGTATGTGTATGTATGTATGTATACATACATACATATATATATATATATATATATATATATATATAAATATAAATTATAAAATTGTTTTTTTTTTTATATATGTACAATACATAGTGTATGAGAAGGTGATTATAAAAGTGATTTCTAAGTCATCAAATTAAATTAGTTCATCAGTTTAATTTTATTAATTTATTGCGTAATACATATGGCAATACGATGATGACCTAATCGTACGCAATAAATTAATTTGCTTCTTTTTTTTTTATTATTATTTTTTTTTATTTAGACCACACTTTCATAATCACGGCTCACACATATATATATATGTATATAAATATATATATATATATATACACACCCATGTATAATATATATATATATATATGTATAATTGCCTTTTCTTTTATCTTTTTTGTTTGTTTTCTTTTTTCTTTTTTGTTGAAGACCAACATTGTCGTTGCAGAAAAAAAAAATAGAAGCACGTACATCGATCCTTTTATGCTTGTGTTATTACTTCAATCGTCTGAAAAAAAGAAAAAAAAAGAAAAAAAAACGAAAAACAATGTAAACTTTGTATTCGTGCGATTCAACGTCTTGATTATTAAAAGATACGCGATATATTGATAAATAATGATTGTATTGTGTATACATATATATATATATATATATATATATATATTTACACACATAAAAATGATGAGAAGATAAAGAGAAAAGAAAAAGAAAAATTATCCAGAGGAAAAGCTAATAATGACGGAGTGAGAAAGAGGCACACAACAAACAAACACACATTTTAACGAAG
>OU426862.1:6566104-6586104 GCA_911387685.1 Dolichovespula media
GATGCTTTTACAGTTACAAATTTAATGTGTTCATTGGTTGTAAGACCGCATTGCTTTACCCCCCCTACCCACCCCTACCCACCCCTACCCTACCCTACCCTACCTTACCCTCCCCACCCGTCCCGTCCCAAAACCCCCGCCGACCCCCCTTCGTAGTGGTGCCAGGTCAACAGTTATTCATTTAGAATTTCTCATTTGTACACAATTTAAAGTAATCTTTGCCCTTTTCTTTTCCTTCCTTTTTTCTTGTTTCTTTCTTTTTTCATTTTTTTTTTGTCCCCTCAGCAAATTTTTCCGTGTCCGACGAACGTTTGGATGAGGTCACACACCTCACTTAGCCGATAATAAATTTACTCGCCGATAAGTCGATATGATAAGAGTATTTCTTTCTTTTTTTTATTTTAGAAAAACTAATCGAGGATACATACATACATACGTACATCCATGCATACATATACATACATACATCATCATACATACATTACATACATACATCATCATACATACATTACATACATACATCATACATACATACACACATACACGCATACACATTTAACGATAATAACGAGAGCCTGGCACCGCTACGGGTTTTGTTGTTTTTTTGTTTTATATATATATATATATATACATATATATATATATATATATATATATATATATATATATATATATAGATTACGAAACGCTTAAGCTCGCGCCAATCAACATCGTATTTCGTAGATCCATTATCCAACGTAGAATATATATTTACAAGTCGCGCTAGATAAATCTACTATGTATATGTGTGTATATATATATATATATATATATATATATATATATATATATATATATATATATATATCGTATTATCTTACTATCCTTAAGGCTAATTTATCTTGCTGCACACACATGACGTGGTCCATGTGACATGTGAAGACACTGGGTGGTCAGTCGCTGTCCGAGCCCACTATAATCTTTTTTCTCTTTTTCGCTTGCTTTGGATTTACGATTTCCTCCTGTATTGAAAAAGAAAAAAAGAAAAAAAAAAGAAAAAAAAAGAGACAAAGAAACAAAAGTCAATCTCGATAATATATATATATATATATATAGATACATATACACACACATATATATATATAATCGACAACTTTTAATCTTTATAAACTTCGATAAACATATATATATATACATATATACATATATACATATATACATATATACATATATACATATATACATATATATATATATATATATATATATATATATATAGTGTGTGTATCGATAATATGTAAAATAAAATTGAAGAAATAATTGTTTTTCCATTCGGACGTACTGGTGAAATGGTTACCTCGCTACTCGACGTACTGTCTAGGTGATACTGAATCTGTTTTTTCGAACTCGTCCTTTCCCTCGTATTAACGCCAACCTTCCTGTTTCCACCTTTGCCGCCTGGCCCACCGCCCCCGGCACCCCCTCCTCCCGATCCTGCCGCCCCGTGTTTTCTCGCCGAGCTCGTTGGGGGAGGCGGCGGGGGTGGTTCGTTCTCCTCGTTAACTTCAGCCAATGCGAAAAGATCGCCGTAACTCTTCCTCAGGGAATCACTACTTGCAGCTTGGGCCTGTTGCAAAGCTCTCTGCATACCCTCGGTATGATACAATTGCAACTCCGTCGAGGACGTACAATGTTGACGCAATTGATCCAAATGTCCCAATACCTGTTCACCCGTAGGCGGACCGGATTGTTGATTGTGCTTTGCCCCGGAACGTTTCCGTTTGTTCGGACTCGTTGCGGGATAACGCGTACTCAAAAGATTCGCCAACAATTCACCGAGTTTATCCTCGTAATCGCGACACCAATAACGCAAAGCGGCGACTACGAACATGTCGCCGTCCACGTTCTGTCGTGCAAGCAGCTGCCGTAAAAGTTCCAGCGTGGGTCTGAACGTATATTTAGAGGTGAGGAGGGAGTGGACGAGGACGGGGAGGAGAAAAGAGAAAAAGTATTTTATTGTTTGTTATACGATCATTCGTGAATATTCTTTTCTATTTGATCGAACGATAACTTTTCGATCGGTATATCTACGTGAAAACAGGGTGATCGAGCTCGGCTAATGGGACGACACCTCCCCTAAATGTTTTTCTTTGTTTTCCTCAGGCGCGACGAAACTCTTTTTCTGGCATACTCTACACTTCGAATGATTTAAAAAGAGGTTACGTTATGAGAGGAAAAATGGTTCTTTTTTTTTTTTTTTTTTTTTGACATTTTTTTGATGAATTTTTTTTAAAGGTCGTCGAGATATTCTTTTATACCCTATAAGTATGTATTTATGTTTATGTCGTAACTTGTAGCGGATTCCTTTAGCCGAGAGAGACACCCTGTATATATATATATATATATATATATTTATTACTTACTTTTCTTGCTTGAGCATGAACAGTATCGAAGTTAGCGCTTCCGCGTGATCGCGAAATTGCAATTTCGGTAATACCGGCAAGACGTATTCAATGGGAAAATCATGGGCAAATATTAATTGCCAAAAGCAGTACTGTTCGAAGGTTTCCCAATTTAAACTGGCGGTCAATAATGACGTGAAGGATTCTTTCTTCAACATCTTAAGGTGTCCTTGCATTATCTGACAAACGAGTTCCTGTAATTGACTTGCATCAATGGTCGATACGACCAAATGCAAAAGTTGAACGTTCCCAAGGGCCACGTTTTGAAAACCAGTGTATACGTCAGGCACCAAGTAACACAACATGAATATATTGTCCTCGTGACACAACTGAAAAGCCGACATATAATTACATTATATATATATATATATATATATACTTCGTACCGTAGATATATATTTCAATGACAACATGATTACCTTTAGATCAGCCACCAAACACGCATCTAATTTCTTTTCCCTCTGTGCACAAAAGTCCTTGTAAACGGACGCTTTTACGTCGTTTAATACGTTGCTGTAGAAAAAAAAAAATAAAATAAAAAAAAATAAAAAAAAAAATATAGCGAAGAAGAAAAATAAACGAACCAATATAAACGATTACAAATACAATCCGTATTTTAATACATATAATAAGCGATATACTTCGTACCAACCTTGGCTCGCCTTCTCTCTTCTCTTCCTCTCTACCCCATACTTTTAAGAAATACAGAAGCAGATATCCTATCTTCGGCTGAATAGAATACATTTCGGCTAGCACTCTGGCCAATAATTTTCTCCTGTTGTCCTCCTCCTTACACAACTGATAATGATTTCGAAACATAACGAACAACGGCGTGCTTATACTATCAGTCAATGATTCCTCGTTCAAATTGTCCGATGGAAATATCTGTGCCGTTATTTGGTTCGACAAAATGGTCGATAGACACGACGCCAAACCCGGAACCGTTTCCGCGTCGATCTCATTCTCAACGACCATTTGTACTATTCTCTCGACCGCTTGGCACCTTATCTCATTGTCGCTCTCCCCGTGTAGGCTACTGATGGCAGTTCTCAATTCTTCCGGTTCTAAAATGAGATTTAATTGGGACGTAATATCCTCCTTCTTTGCGACGCAATTTGCGTTCTTTTGTTCGTTCTTAAGTTTCACTGTCGCCAAGGGCATATCTTCCTCGTCCTCCTCCTCCTCCACTTTCGTTACTATTCTGCAAATACAACATTGAGGATGCACATCATATACAAGAACAAATCGCAAAATTACATCTGATCTATGTATATATATATATATACACACAGAAGGTGTTAAGGCTAAAGGAGACCGCTTAAATATTTTCTTTGTTTTTTACAATGCGACAAACTATTATGGCATAATTTGAACGATTTAAAAAGAGGTACGTCATATATAGAGTAGGTTGTATACTATATAAATAGAAAAATACATACTTGAGCGGCATTTCTTCTTCTTCGTCGCTGAACGCTGGCTCAGGATCTTGGCTCACGTGATTATTTTCCACTGGTGCACTAGTCGTCGTATTTTCCATGATAACTCCTGGATTGAGATCCTTATTAAGATCTTCCATTTTACCTGAATATATCGGAACCTTATTACCTGCTTAAGAACATCATGCAAGAACCAAAGTTAGTAAGCGTTGATTGTGCTGAAAGCTCAAAATGACAGTGATTCAGAACTAAAGCGGGGAAACTATAATCAAATACAAAGTTGTTAGTAAACGGTTTATGGAAAAATCAAAAAAAAAAATAAATAAATAAATAAATAAAAATAAGAATAGACAAAAAAATGAAAAAGCATCGCTTTTTTTTCAAATAATATAATGACGTTCAAAACGATGTTAAAAAGCGTGATACTGAAACTTTATTATGGAGGAAAGCAAAATGTTACACAAAAATCTGAACTTAAAAATTTCGAGATGGTTAGGTACAAATATTATTACGACAAGCTGTTCTAGATTTTATGTAAAGAAAAACAATCATGCCAACAGATAGTCGATCAAGCAGATGATATATACATGACGATTACCTGGATCCGTATTAGGTGGTAAGCAGAATTCCTTAAAGGTTTCCCTAATTTTACACCTCAATTCTCTATCCAATTTGGGACTATCAAATAGCGGATAAAGACTAGGTAACACTCGTTTCTCCAAAATTTGCTTCAGCGATGAAAATATCCCAGTTTTAACCTTTTCCGTTAATGCTGGACAAAAGTTTGGTATTATCTTAAAAAAGAAAAAAAGAAAGAAAAAACATTTACTTATTTATTCGCATAAGAAGTTAATATCGAAAGACGATAGATAACAAATTTGTGCGAATGAACTTACTCTGCATAAAAAATCTAAAAGCGTGGCAGTAACAGGTGGATGAGATCTCATTGAATTATGCATAACAAGAATTGCAGGCTCAATATTCATTATATTATCTTTCTCCGGCTCGAAGAATAGCCAATCGTAAAATAAAGCTAATTTGGCATTACTCGCAGCTACCGTCGACGTACAAGTGGTGAACAACCATCCTATCACCGCCCACCGTGGTATTATATCCGAGCACAATAATTCATTGGTTGGATGTATTACACCGACGATAAAACGTATTAGATCACACCTCAATGATTGAGATTCGGGTGTTGCCAAATATTGTCTTTGAAACCAATCTTGATAACGCTTGTGATTTCCAAAACGAACTTGACTCGTTAAGAAAACCAATTTCCTTTCCATATCCGGAGTAAGCCTTGATTGAAGGAATCTTCGAGAAGTCCTTGTTTGTAAAAGTTGAAGTATACCATTGAAATTCGGGGATAGAGATTTTGGGTTTAATAATATGTCCTTCCAAAATCCTTCAAACTCTGGTATCCTCGCAACATTTTGTAACAAGCGCACTAAATCTCTGCGTGTATCGTCATTTGTAAGATTGAGCATATACGATAAAATTAACGAAATAATATCAAAAGAAAATTATCTGATAAAGGATTACATACCTTCCGATAACTAAACAGTCGACCAATCTCTCCCTTAAAAGGGATATTGTAAAGGTAACCTCCTTCTGTCTAAGACCAGTCAGATGTGAACTGTTGTGATCTTCTATTAATCGTAAATACGTATAAACGATGGATGCTACCAAAAAAGGAAATTTGTCCAGCCATGGCCGATTTTCTTGAAATATATCCAAAAGGGCGTCGACTAGGAACAGATTTCTCTGGGAGATATCTCCACCGGCCGCGTGTCTCAATAAAGTTAAACAAAGATTATCAACATTAGCTACGCTAGTCCTTATCATTTCACGTAACAACCACAAAAGTTGACTTCTGGTAACATCGTTCAGTCTGAGGTACCTTTCCAGTACCAACTGATTAAGATGACCCAACACAATAGCTAGACCGTCTCTTGTTATAAGCGTTAAGTCTCTATAACTTTTCGAGGCATTCTGTGGATCCGTTAAAATAACAACTAATAATCCCAAGGAAACTTCTTCGTGAGTTTTGTCTTTGCACACCGCATTGTTCAAGGTATCGTGCGCTTCCTTTTCGGACAGCCCTGTAGTCAGATTTTGGAGTACGCCATAGCATCTTTCAAATTTCTGCAATCAATAATTTCACACACCCACGCCGCACAACTATATATATATATATACATATATATATATATATATCTATATATATCGTATGAATAATATATATCGAGATAAATCGATATTAAAAATTATCAATACTAATAATACACGGTAATACGTATGTTTTCTATCTTCTCTCTTCCTTTAAAATAGAAATTTGTGCGATATGAAAATGACATCGAAATCATAAACGGAGGAATTTAATCGATCGAGCAAGAAATCGAACGACAAACGTGAATCGCGAAAAAATAACTTGAAAATAATAACTAGAACAAAAACGAGAACACGAGCAAGAAGAAGAACAAGAACAAGAACAAGAACAAGAACAAGAATAAGAAGCAGGGTCAAGAGACATTTGAAGATCCCGCTAAGACGTATGGTACGACGTGTGGCGCCGCGCAGGCAGCGACGTGCGCGGCCGTCGCAACAATGGCGGAGCCCCTCGCACTCGATACGTATCCACTGACTATTTCAAATATTTATGTTACCTCCTCCAGGTCGTCCTTGTTCTCGATGCAGGTTGTATTTAGTAGCCGGGACGCGGGAGTTTTCGGTTGTTCCATCGTTGCTGGCTTATCCCTCGCCAGATTCGTTAAAGCTTCGTACAAGGCCCTGTTGAGCCCTCAGCCCTCAGCCCTGTGCCCCTGGCCGCTTGTGCTCGCCTCTGTGCATCGTGATCGTCTCGCTGCTTGTTCCTTCTATCTCTATCTCTCTCTCTCTCTCTCTCTTTCTCTCTATCTCTTTCTCCCTCTCTCAGTCTCTCTCTCTCTCTCTCGTACTCGCCCCCTCACTCTCCCCGCTTCACCCCCTCCTCTATCCGTCGCGCGGTCTCTCGCCACTCTGTTTATTCCTCGGACCTCCCCGACTCCGTCAATCGTTCAGATGCGATTGCGCATTGATACATGCGCCTCACAGTTCCTCGGCCTCGGCTTCGTGACGCGGTGTCTTCTAGTTTCCCCCACCAACGAGCCAGCGGCTCGACCAATAGCGGATCACCGACCTGTGAGGCACCGGTAAGCGGCCGCCGTGAGACGAGAGAGGAGAAAAGTAGTGCGCCTCGCCAGGTACGTGAATACTTACGGTGTGTGCCCCCTCCTACCCCCCCTACCCCCACCATCACCCTGGTCCTTGGACGGTCGTTTCCAACTAGTCGTCGTCGTCGTCGTTGAATCTTCTTCGTTTTTTGCGCGCGGACAAAACGTTTCTTCGATTTTGCGCTAACGCAAAACCACTTTTCCCGCCTTAATCAAATTGATTCCCGTTAAAAGCTACAAGCTTTTCGAGTTTCTTTTTTTTTCTTTTGCCTTTTTTACTTTTTTCGTCTCTCTCTCTCTTTTTCTTTCTCTTTCTCTTTCTCTTTCTCTTTATATGTATATATATATATATATATATATATATATATATATATATCGTTTTATCCCTCAATCGTGACGATTTTTTCAATTACATTTCATATCGGTCGATTAAAAGTTTTATTTAAAAGAAAAGAAAGAGAAATAAAAAAAAGGAAGAAAGAAAGAAAGAACCCCCATCGAAACTATTGTTTCATTACGCACGACGTTAATTTCTTATTCATTTATCCTATTTGGATTGGACGCATTAATTTGCTTCCAAAAAGGCCGAGTTAAGATGATTCACGAGCGGGAGGGTGATTCAAGCGTGAATGACTCTCTCTCTCTCTCTCTCTCTCTCTCACTCCCTCCTCTCTCTATCTATCTCTCTCTATCTCTCGGTACCACTACTAAGGAGTATAGAGAAGAAAAAGAAGAAAAAGAAAAGAAAAGAAAAGAAATATCAAGGTAGATTTAACGTGTCGTCCGTTCGTACGTTCGTTAGAATTTCATTGCCCCCGAATTGTATACGTCCCTGAGGGATCGCGGGACTGCGCATGCGCGTAACGATACGCGTAGTAAACGAGTGGGGATAACGAACAGTGTGGGCCCTCTAATCGCATCAAGTCGCTCGCTTCGAACAGTCGTAATCGAGGAGAGAGAGATAGAGGACGACGACGACGAAGACGTACGTGTCGTATCGCTTTTATTAAGTACGAGAAAGAGATTATTTTTCTTAAAGGATATACACCTCCGTATATTCGTCGTATCAATTTATTTCTCTTTATACATACATCGTGTCCTAAGAAGATATTTTCCTCTCCACGAGTTCATCGAAGCTTCGTTTTCAAGAGAATATATTATCGAAGTACGCGCACGCACGTTCGATACAATAATAATGTAACAATCGAACGAGTGGATCGTCCCGCCGCGTTGCCTTTACACGAATTTGTAACGGACGCGTGAAACAAAAAGAAATATTCTCGAGATATTCGAGGCTTCGACGATGTCTCAAGATCGTTTAGATTCCTTTACTCTGATATGACATGAATCGATAGGATCTCGTACTAACGTGTAACGTAAATTACACACACACACACACACATATATATATATATATATATATATATATCAATGAAAACGCAAACGAACGGTAGGTAGAATATATGGTAAAACGTTTACGACGCGTATAAGAAAATGTTTTTCCCTCCCTCCCTCCTCTCCTAGGAAAGATCTAAATACGATCTTCGTTTGGTTATATCGTTAACGCGTCATCATAAATCTCTTGGTAATAGGTGGGAGGGAGAATGGTGGAGGTAAAACGGGTAATAGGTATAAAGGTAAAAGGTAATCGTGACGCTGAGTATAATGGATCGGCAATAAAAGTTATTGTTAAGAAAATAGAAAAGGTTCCCAGCGAAGAGAGGAGATATTGTTGTGCGAACGGTAAATATAAATTACAATGTCCAATATTAACTGTAAGTATCAAACTGGTCGGACGTATTGCCGCGAGAGGTCAGCGTGTGTGCGTGTGTGTGTGTGTACGTAGCGTAGAGAGAAAAAAAAAGAAGAAACCAACGCAGCAGCAGCAACGTGGTGTGTGGTGCATAATGTTAGTAGTAGTAGTGGTGGTAGATGGTGGTGGTGGTGGAGTAGTGGTGGTGGTATTATGGCTGGATTCCCTTGGCCACGTGTACAACGGCTTTGTTAATTCGAAGCTGTGATATAATAACGATACGATAAAAAAAAAAAAAGAAAAAAAAATTATTAAAGGTATATTAAAGTTCGATATATCATCGTCGTTGTCGTCGTTTGAAAAAAAAACTAATCAAATCGTTCGCATGTGTTTTCCAATCGAAGAAAATATCTGTTTTTTTTTTTTTTTTATTTGTATTTTTTCTTTTTTTTTTTTTTTTTTTGTAACGAACACTTACGGCATATTTCTCTCTTCGTTTGAAACGAACGATTTTGTTATCATTATACAATAACCACTTTTTTTTAACGAACGATTTTATTATACCGTCGTAAACGTATTATCCGAGAGATCGTAGAAATTCGAGTGGATTGAATCGAAACGTTTTGTAGGAATAATTTAACGAACGATATTCGATATACGCATGTACACACACACACACACACACACACACACACACATATATTTATTTATTAACGAATAGTCAAACTTCAACTTTGTACGTGAGAAGAATAAAACTAAAAACAATTTTTTATGGAAATTTTTAATCTAGCCCTCTCCCCCCAACCTCTTTTCTCGTCACTTTAATTAAAAAAACAATGAATTCTGGGATAATTGAATATGATCTATTGGTATATATATATATATATATATATATATATATATATATATATATATATATATATGTATATGTATGTGTGTGTACATATATGCACATATATATATATATATATGTATATATATATATATTACATAGATAAATACATGTAATATTTATGCTGTATTATCCTAGGTCAAGCGAACGAACGAGAACGCGTTATCTTGCGAGAGACCCCAACTTAAGAATTTAATTCCGTGTTAAAGAAATAGGATTGATTTATATTTAGCTTTGACAAACCGTAAGAAACGTATCGGAGGAGGAGGAGGAGGAGAAGAAGGAGAACGATAGCTAAGAGAGAACGGATTACGCCAAGCATAGAGTTGAAGACGTTTTGCCATTCAATCGTAACGCGCGTAACGTCGATGGCCTTTTTTATTTTTTTTTTTTTTTATTTTTTTTTCAAGCTCGATAGAAATTTGATTATGAGCGATTTAACAACGTAATGGTTCTCGAAGATCGGAGTATTGTGTATCGTGAGAGGGGCGATACGAAAAAAAAAAAATTATGAAGAACCAGTTGTTTTTTTTTTTTTTGTTTTTTAAAGGTAAGTAGTCGCGAGAAGTACGGAAATCGAGAGAACGGAGAAAAGCTCGTAGTAATTGAGAGCAGGGTCAGGTTATTGGAGAAACTGGTGGTATTATCATCGTGTTTATACTTTGTTAAGGACATTGGTAAAACGTTATATATATATATATATACCTCACAATTGTTTCCGATTAATATCGAACCACGATCGCAAGCCGAACGATTCCGATGAAATGCATAAAAAAAAAAAAAAGAAAGAACAAACAAAATAACATAATCATCGTCGTCATAGTCACGAGTATATTAAAAAACGGCCACGTAATATAATCGCCAATTAAAATCGATCTTTAAATAAACGCCGAAATTTATTAACCAATAAGTTTTTTAACTATTACTATTATTATTATTATTACTATTATTATTATTATTATTATTATTATTATTATTATTATCATCATCATCATATCGTTATCGATCAGATATATATATTGTTATATATATATATATATATATAATGATGATGATAATAATATAATGATATATATATATATATATGACGATGATGATAATAATATATATATATATATATAAATAAATATATATATCAAATGTTTTTTCTTCGAACTCTTTGATCCAATCGAAATTTTTTTTTTTTTACTTACGTAATTACGTTTATAATTTATAAGAAAGAAAAAGAAAATGAAAAAGAGGAGGAGGAGGAGGAAGAAGAAAAATAAAGAAAGGAACAAAGTACGTAACGTTGTACAGTAATAGGTCAGGCATATAGCCGCGAGAGGTCAGTGTATGTGTAAAGGATGATACATTACGCGGAACAATGCGGTGACAATATGTACGTATATAACGATGGTATATAACTTAAGTATGTGTATGATTGAATTCGTTTCTCGCCGTCGCCACGTGTAAATAGTGTACATTTTCAATACCCATAATATAATATAAACGTTATAAATATTTGTGTAACTTTTTGTAATCCTTTCTTCGATATTCGATATAATGTATGCCACTGGCTAGTTTTTCTTTCTTTCCTTTTTTTTTAAATCTTTTATTTCAATTTTTTCTTTTTTTTTTCTTTCTTTTTTTTTTTTATCGTAAAAATAAATCGATACGCGAGGAAGGAAAAAATCGAAATACCGAGCCATTGCGATGTACCTTCGAGAATTGTGTGGGATTTGTCAATTAACGGTTTTTTCCTTTTTTTTTTTTTTTTTTTTTTTTTAAGAAAGAAAGAAAAGAAAAAAACGAAAGAGAAAGAAAAACGCTACAAAGCAGTGCTGCTTCTTCGTCACACGGTATGCGTACCATGAATCTTCGTGTGTTTAAACCATTCGTTAAAATGTAAGGACGATTCCGATGACCGTTCGAATGGAAATGAAACGATTATTGCGAGAGTATACAGATCCGGAGAGATATTGTTGAATTGGAATTGGACGGAAATGGGAGGAAAAAGCATGGTACAAATTTTTGCGGCTCTCTCTCTTTCTCTCTCTATATCTCTCTCTCAAGTAGTAATTAATATTTTATCCAATGAATCAAAGATCGACTTTATCGGTATTGAGTGGGCGATTATTAAACTTGCCTATTAATAAATCACACATGACCTTTTGCATAGAGATGATTTAACACTGTTGACATTTAAATCGATGACACATTTCTTTATTAATAAAAAAAAAAAAAAAAAAAAAAAAAAAAAAAAAAAAAAAAAGAAAAAAAAAAAAAAAAAATATATATATATATCTTTCCGAAAAAGTAAAAGGAAAATAAATTTGCTAGACGTGACATATCCCGATGATTAATAACAACGATCGCAGGTTTATAGATTTTGATATATAAAATTTCTTCTACCAGTGGAGAAATTAAACGGCAAATGAAGTATATATTTTGCCATTATATATATACATATACATATACAGATTGATTTTGTAATGTATAATAATGATTAATTTATTGTTTGTAAATAACTTTACTCGATACATGCAGGTTTTGTTGAGTTTTCAATAAATAAATTCAATTGTTGACACGTGAAGAATATTTTAGGATAATCTTTTCTACATTTATGTACGTTACACAATTATATTTAAACTGGTATGGCTAGTAATTATTAAGTTCCATCGCAGTTTCCATACGCGTTTTTTTGGGGGTTTTTTTTTATTGTTTTTTTTTTTCATTTTTTATCTTTTTTTTTTGTTTCATTTTTGTTTTTAATGTAATGCATTTTTCATTAATTGTGCAAACATAAAACCAAGAATCGTAACTATCCTTCAAGGCCTGCAAGTTGTCATTTAAATAAATATACTTAAATATTTTGATATTGGCTAGTATTATTGATTTGAATAACTCTCCTAACTAATACGTTTAGATCAATGCATTGGGCGGACAATTATATGCGTCCGTTACTTATTTTGCTTATTACACACACAAATATATCACATCATTTTGATGTTCATCAATGCTTTCAAATTTTGTTCTCTCTCTTTTTTTCCGTTTTTTTTTTCTTTTTTCCTCATCGCACCGAAACCTTAATGTATAACAAAACATACGTTTCTATCTGATTCATATACATGTAAGTTGCTTCGACATAATAATTATTTACATGTCACAATGGAGCAAAATAGGAGCAAATAACTTATGATTGCACTTACTACGAAATTGGAGAAGTATTATTTTGTTTTTGTTTGCTTTTTTTTTCCTTTTTTTCTTTCTGTTATTGTTGTTGTTTTTCCTTGCATTTGGCAAATCGCAATGCATAATTTGAGTATAGATAAGTCAAAGCGTTATGTTTTACAAAGAACTATAGTTGCTTTTGTTTAAAGCTTTTTAAATTTTACTTTCCGAATATTAACCGCGTAACGTGGATATAGTAACATTGTATTAATGACTCCCATTTTTTTTTTTTTTACTGTGATATTAATTTCCTACAACTCTTGTACGTCATCTTATATGTATGGATGTAACGCCAATGCTCTACCACGTAGCCCCCTTTGCCCACCAACACCACCCTTTGGTATAACGTATCCACCCGCATGTCTCGCAGTTCCTTCCTCTTCTAAATTACCATTACTTTCTATTAAGTCGCGTAAAGGCCAACAAGCCAAATGACGTGATTTTCCATGACGCGCTAAAACGTGATACCCTTGCCTGAAAAATATTAAGCGGCTTATGATGTCAATTTCTTAACGCTATATAACTTTTATATATATATACACACAAATTAATAAAATGAATAATCCCTACTCCCAAATTGGTTGAGCCGATGATTATTACAATTATTACACTCGATAATATTTAGTTATTACCTTGACGATATAAGCCCTACAAGTAATGCCCAATGAGCTTTATGACCTCTTTTCAAGCAAGGAGCATGATTAAAATCCGAATCATATGGAATAAGCACCATTGCTCCATGGGCAAGAGCATGAGTTAAAGTATCCGGACATTGTTGCAAATCTACTAAAATGTCCGGTCTATGATCCGGCAAATATTCAGCAGCCAATGTACCCATGAAATCGACGCTATATACCTCCCCGTGCTGGGTGAAACCTCTTACCCTAGCTTCTGCTAGCAATTGACTAACAGAAACAGGTTTTGTATATTCCTGAGACGCCATTGCTAGGGCTACCAAACCGCATCTGTCGCAGCGAAAGGCACAGTTTGTAAATAATATATAAAATTAATCGAACGATGGAGATGATATCATCCAAAATTAGATAAGACTTACTGTGGTCCATCTTGGAGAATCGGTTCGACTTGACAAAAATAAGTCACTTCCGCATCCTTCAATTCGTTTCTTGCAATTAATTTTTCAATTTCTGCCTCCGCAGACGTAAGCGTGATTTTGGCCCAAGGGGGCAAAGAGTCAGGGTCGCTCACCTCTGTTTTCTCGCACATAGGTGCCTCTGTCAAAGTTGATAAAGGCGGAGGTGGTGCTGGCATCTCTCAGCGATAAATCACTTATAAATAATTGGTTTTTTTTTCTCAATCAAAGGAATCAAGTACTTGAAGATACTAATGACGATACCCTAACAATACTCCAAATAACATGTATTCGATATAAAGATTGCAAGTTATATAGTTCTATAGGTCCGGTAACATACATTATGCTTAAAAATAGCACAAGTCATGGTTATGATCGATTTGATAATAATTTTACGAAAAAACAAAAAGAAACGGAAATTCCTAAAATCACGTCGTTGAAATAATTCTCCGTTACCTTCGATTTATAAGAAAAAAAAATAATATATATTTTTAATAGGACGATAAGAGATGTAACTGCAATCGAAAAATATCGCGAAATTTGACAAGCTTTGTGCGGTCGAACGAGACGACGATTATTTAAACGGAAACTTTTAGAGAAGGCATTTACATACAAATATTTGAAATCACTTATTTAACCTTGAGTTATGATATATATACTGTTAATTTGAATGATCAACTTGCAGAGAGGAACGCGAGGACCTGTTGTAAAGTTTACGATACATTTTCGAATCGACCTATACACCTATAAAATATTGAAATTTGATCTTCGTCAATGCATCAAGATCTACGTGCGTTTTATATCTTCCAGGTACATGATCTCACATTTTTGGGGGTGCGAAAAGAGAAAATAAAACTCTTACGATTTCTAATGGCAGCACACTGCATATTTGACTACGAATGGTATCAGTAATCAATCATCATCTCCGTGTTAAGTGAACGCAATTGCGTATTACAATTTGATCATTACAATTTCATGTAATAATCGAGTCGACAATTGTACGTTATATTTCGATATCTACATTGGAAGAGAATAATTAATTCGATATTCCTCTCTCTCTTTCTTTCTTTCTTTCTTTCTTTTTCCCTTTCTTCCTTTTTCTTTGTCCGTTGTGTGTATGGGCGAAATTAAAGAAAAAAAAAAAACAAGCTTATTTAATGCAATACGATTTTGACGTTCATATCCCTCCTTCTTCGTTCCGTGAATAATGCACGTTCATTATGTAATTTTCGAAGAAAACAAATATATCAATCGACGAGGACAACGATCTGTTAGTATTACGAGGTATCCATTAATAACATTTTGCGATAAACGTAGCCGCATTAAATCGCCCAAATAATATTACTTTGCCTTGACGACTTCTTTATACTGGCATGAGTAGGCACGAGTAGTACTGCGCCTTCACGTCAAATCGAGACAATGCGTTACACGGATGGCCGCAGGCAATGACGTAGTTTCAATAACCAATGAGAGATACGGATTCCTAGAGAACAACATGTCTGCCCTTTCATATAGTACGTTCATAGGGATAATAATATTTTTCTTCGTACAGAGAATATAAAACGATTAATTGTGTAAATTATGTTACAACGAATAATAAAGTATCAGGAACGATATTATATATATATATATGTGTGTGTGTATTTTCAACAATAATATTTTATATATATATATATATATATATATGTATGTATGTATGTACTTTCTATAAAAGAAGAAATATCCCTAAGATTATACCCTTTTTATATACATTTACGATTATTAATGGCGGGTAATGAGGATATTCTATTTATGTTGCTTTTTTCGTTTAAATCATGTATACTTTCTCTCTTTATCCTACAACGAAGTGTCATCGCCTGACAGTGATGTTTTTGAGAATGTGACAAACCAATGATATTTGTTTAAACGCAAGTAACAAGCCAATAATGGCACAGATTTTCTCGTCATATGGTTATTTATATATATATATATATATATGTATACATATACACACACATATAATAAATTATAACTAATCAATCAATGACGATCAAAAAACGAACAATGTTAACATCAATCGAGAGATATATTGATATTTAGATTATGAATTTTTTATTGCATCATGATTATTTGTGACGAAATATAAATCCGAGGTTGGACGAATAAAAGCGGGAACGTTTGAATTAAATTTCGGCTGAGTCAGTGGGGAAATTTTTTACCGGGAGATTGGTAGTTTCTATTGTTGTTGTTATGTGTCAATCTTTGTTATAAATATGTTATTTTTGGTTGGATTAAAGGATAGTTCATTTACCGACGTTTTTTACTCAACGTTAATAGTATCTTTCATTAAATGAAAATATATTCAAACGAAAATATATTCAATTTGCGTAAACGCGCAAGTCCAGCGCCTCTCTCTACCGTACGGTATATTTATAGTTAATTATGTAAACATCCAATGTTTTACGATGTAAATATGAAATAATTGTCCGATTAATTTTACGCGAACGAGTTTATTACGTGGTACGTTTTATTTAATATCCTTATATATAATTGGCGATATTACAATTGATCGTTATTCAAAGAATATGGCCGAGAGCGATAACAAAGTGTCAAAGGATGTTTCTTCCTCCGTATCGGAAGATACCGATGAAAAGACGACAGATATTAGTCGTTACTTCAATAACGCACCACGCACGATTTTCGACGATATCGTAGCACCGAATGAAACAAATTATTTTAATACGGTATCGGACTCCGAGGACGTTTCAAGGTTTAATTCACTTTTAAATTGTACAACCAACGATTTGTTCTCCGTGGATAGTTTATTGGATAACGATAGAATGTCAGATCATACGATAAACGGTAATTTGCATAGAGACGCTTGGATACCATCGGAACGTACTCGTAAAATTTTGCGTTCCATCGCTACCTCTACGGTAGGAACTACATTCCTAGAGAGGGACAACTTAACGATGCCTGGACTGGCGTTGCAAGGCGACATGCCAGATTTAATTAAGACCGCCGTCTCTCATTTTCTTGGCGAAGACGAAGAGATGCAAAGGAACGTACTTACCGCCTCGGATGTCACTCAAGACGAACGTGGACTGAGGAAATTAATACAGACCGGCTGTTACAGAGCTGCCATTAATTTATCAGGGAGACTTATTTCCATCTACGCGCAAGGTTATGGAAAAATAAATCAGTCAAGCAAACATACTCCGCATTCCTTATATTTATGGTATACGAGACTTTCCTTGTTGGCAAAGTTAAAACAAAATGAATTATTAGAAAAAGAATCTAAGCCGTTTGGTGATTTGGACAAGCCGGACATGTATTATACGTTTTATCCGGAATTATATGGTACTAAACCTGGTTCAATGGCCTCATTTGCCTTTAGATTACTTTTAGCAGAAGTTCCGTACTATTACGGGAAACCAAAGGAAGCATTAGATAAACTGCACAAGGTTTTGAGCGTAGTCAATGAAATTTTGTTAAATTTACAAGCTGACCTTAAAAGGGAAGGTAACGATACCAGTGTTACTAATACGGAACAGATAGATGCCATTAAATTATGGTCACGGAGAAAATCCAGAGTACTAATATCTATCATTAATTGCGCAGTCGGAATGAAAAATTATATTTTGGCAGTAGATATATTAGAAGAACTAAGCAAATCTCATGATTGGACAACAGAGCAATTACAAATATTTCGATCTAGCATAGGAAGAATATATTTATTTCTCGGGGATGTCTCTACGGCCGAAATGTTATTAAATAATAGAATTATACAGACTACTACGACTAACGTTAGAGAATTGGTTGATAGAGGTTTAATAGCAGTAGCAAAAAACTCATTTCAAGAAGCATTTAATTATTTTCAAACTGCATCTACCATGGATCCCTCTAATGTCATGCTGATAAATAATATGGCTGTTTGCCTTCTCTATACCGGTCAGCTTAAAGCCGCTGTACATTTGTACGAAAACGCGGTGGCTAGAAATCCTATGAAAAGCTTACAAGAACCAATTTTGTTGAATATGTGTACCTCCTACGAGTTACATACAAATCATTGCAAACAGACCAAATTACATTTACTTCGACAGCTAAATAAATACAAAGGAGACGCCATTGATATCCAGTGTTTGAAACTTGGTATTTAGTTAAAACGAAAGAAGTTTCTTATGTAAATTTAATTAGCATAAAATCCAACCAACGAGATATTTAATATAAAATGGCATGTATATATCCATATATGCATATATATATATATATATATATATATATATATATATATATATATATGCACTGTATATTTCAGAATAACTCTATCTCCTGGACAAAATCATAGTCTTGAAAAAATAAAACATTGTTACGCAAGTTGTTAATAAAATGTGCTCGTGAATACATATACAATACATTAAGTTTAATTTTAAATGGACATTAAAAAGATCTCTCTCTCTCTCTCTCTCTCTCTCTCTCTCTCTCTCTCTTTCTCTCTCTCTCTCTCTCTCTCTCTCTCATCGATTGTACAGAAACTTATAATGAGAATAAAAATCTAATAATGGTCATTTTGATCTAATGAATATTAACATCGTGGAGGAAGAGTTGTATCAAAAAAAATAAGAAATTCTACATTAGCGTCAAAGTAAAATAGCTTTTATTACATCGGGAAACGAAGACAATTTAACGTACGATCAACAAGTGCTAAAGTTCATCCTCAATTTTTCTCTTTCCATGTCAAATCCTTTCTTCGATTCCTGTATTTCTTTTTGTTCTCTTATCGTCTATTCTACCATCATTTCTTTATCTCTTTCTCTCTCTCTCTCTCTCACTCTCACTCTCATTCCCTCTCTCTCTCTCTCTCTCTCTCTCTCTCTCTCTCTCTCTCTCTCTACCTATTGCTCTTACCAATCCTTTTTCCCATCAGACAATTACGAATTCTTCCTACTCATCAATTTTATACATTTCATTACTTTTCTTTTTCTCTCTTTTCTTTCTTTTTCATTGACTTATCCAAAAGCGTGTTGTAACGTTTAATGAAAATATATACTACGTAAGAATAGGAATGCGTCTTGAATTTCGTTCATTATCATTCATTTTACGATTATCATCGTGCGTTACTGTTTAAGCATATACTCTAAATCTTTTTCTTTTCTTTCTCTTCGCATCTCTCTCCCTCTCCTTTTCTCTCTCTCACCCTCACCTTTCTCTACCTTTTCTTCCTCTCATTCTTTCTTTCACCTTCGTTCACCCTCTTTCATCCTCTTTCACCCTCTCTCTCTCTCTCTCTCTCTCTCTCTTTCTCTCTCTCACACGCACGCACACACACACACACACGCACACACACTCACAAAACATATACTCAGGCGCAAATATGAATAAACAACACCTTGCGCGATCGCGTTACATTATAGCACATGTTTGATCGAATTTCAAAACTGCATTATCTCCCTGCAGAAAAAAAGGCACGAACTGGCGGAAAGGTCGGCCTTAACTTTATAATATTTTCATTTATTTTTATTATGGATGGAACTTCGTCACAATACATTATTCTTTTCCCCCAAATTTCTTATATTTTCCATTATCTATTTCCGTATTACCTCTTATTATTATCGTATCCTTTCGATCATAATTATTTAATTCCGCAGTAACACACGAAAGATGATGATCTATGGGGTGGGGGTGGGAGAGGTTTTGTGTGTGTGTGTGCGCGTGTGTGTGCGTGCGTGCGTGTGTATGTGTATGTGTGAAACCCCACGGATCAATATTTTGCAAGCCAGCGACGTAGTGTATAGGAGGTGCCTCATCGATTATTATTATTTTCAATTATTATAATAATCATTTTAAATGATCAATGATCAATGATAAATAAACACGATCCGCGTAACCGTTAAAAACAATTTCTTTTTTCCCCCATTATTAACCCTTGCCCGTCGGATAATACTGAATATCGTATTTCTTCGTCGCAATTCCATTTTCTT
>OU426862.1:6598604-6601104 GCA_911387685.1 Dolichovespula media
GAAAAATTAAATACCAACGATGTGATATATACTCAACAATTATCAAATATAATATCGTAAAAATAATCGTTATAAATAAATATAATGTAATATAATAATTAACATGAAAATAACGTAACGTTGTAATCTCATGAATATAATCATAATCATAAATATAAAAACAGAAAAAAAATTATGATATGATGCGAATCGTGAATCATTACAAATTGGAAACGTATTATAAACACGCGTATTATAGATATAAACGAACGATTAAATAATCGTTATTTCAACGTAATCGTTTAATTTGAGAACGTTTACGTGCCTGATAATCGTCCTCGAATTCTCGCTTCATGGTGGCCGGTGAGGTAGACAATTTTTTTACATTCGCTTCTAATAATTGCTTCGTTACGGAGGTATTGACGGTCTCCAATATACGCCGTACGACGTCCAAACCCTGGGATTCGATCGGTGCGGGCGATTCCTTCCCTTCCGTACCCTCCGTACCCTCAGAATCCGCCGTCGAAGGGCTCATAGTTTCTCGATGGCTTTCGAATTGTTCGGCCACCTCGTCTATTCGCTTGGAATGCAGTTGATTCAATATCTTTCCCAATGAGGATTGAAGGAAGTAACTACTGAAGCCCATCATTTGGGGTAGAAGGCTTGGTACATCGTAAATACCTATAAACGCGAAAGAAAAAAAAAAAAAAAAGAACAAATGTTATTTGAAATTGAATAAATCATTATTTATCGAGAGAACAGATCGATTGACAGCTATTTAAGATTTTTTTTACAAAAGACAAAACAATTCCTTCGCGCTGTATGAAGTAGCATATCAATGAACGAATGAACCAATAAACCAATAATATGAATCAAAAAACGAATTTGTAGCGGCGATAAAAAAAAATGCAACAATTCACTTCTCGACAAATTTTCCGTCGTTTAATTTTATGGAAGAAAGAAGGAAAGAAAGAAAAAAGAAAAGAAACGAATATACGAGTTTCGCGGATCTGTAGTCGTCTTATAAAAATTTCCTCTGTGTGTGTGTGTGTGTGTAATCGAAATCCGATCATTATCATCGATATTCGGATTTTTTATTTTATTTTATACGAGTTAATTATATCTCCGTACGAGTTATAATTATTTAACGTTTCATACGATCATAAAAAGTTCAAAATGAAAAAAGAAGAAATCTATTTTTAAACGGGCGAAACAATTTTCACGTTGTTCACAAGTTACACGTAATATAATCAGATGTATCAAATAGATATACACGTTAGATTTTTGTTAAAATATAATAATTCACGAACAATTTGTAATTTTTCTTTTCTCTCTCTTTTCTTTTTTCCTTTTTTTTTTTTTTTATCGCTGTTACAACAAACGACGATTTTCACAATCCGCGCAAAAATGTTATACAATATTGAATATCGTTCAAACACTTATATATCGTACGTAAATATCCCGTGTTAAATATACAGGGTGTCTTGGTTAAAGTAGGCAGCCTAAAAATATTTTCTTTCGTTCTTTCTTTTTTTTTTTTTTTTACGATGCGACAAACCTCTTCATGTCGTACTTTGAATATTTTCAAAAGAGGAATTGTTTTATGAAATTTTTTATAAAAAAAAAAGAAAAAAGAAAAATAAAAAAACGAAAAGAAAATTTCTTTTTAAGTCATCTTTTATGAATTTTTTTTAAGGTCATCGACATTTTTTACCCTACAAGCATCCATTCTCTTTATATTGCGGCCTAGTCCTTTTGTCCGAGAGACACCCTTTATACACATACGTTATTTCCCCTTACCTCCGCCCTCTCTTATCTCCTGATAATCCGAAGGAGAAAGCTTTGGCAGTATCGGTAAAAAAGTATTGTTGTTGGCCGCGATTAATGTATCCTCGCGTCGTCCAGGAATCACCGATTGCGCCGGGGTTTTCTTCGTGCATTTATTATCGACGTTACTTATGGCACTGCCTTGCCTGGATTTCTTCAGATTAACGATCAGGCACTTTTTCGAGGTCATGTGACTCGAGTAAGAGCCAGAATGGGAAAATCTTTTGCCGCAGTTGTTACATTGAAATGGCTTTTCGCCGCTGTGTATACGAAGATGTTCCTGAAATAATAACGAAGTTATTAAGTCGAAGGTAAACGTTCGGATTAGGGGATGAGGTTGGGAGAGGTGAGAAGGGAGGAGGAGGATGGATCGACGAGATCATTGGGTTCATTCGTGGCTTACCTTAAGGTGATGTTTAAACTTGAAAGCTTTCTCGCAGTGTGGACATTTGAATTTACGAAGTACAGCGCTCTCGTCATGGCTGATCATGTGCCTCTGTAGACGATAGACGTTAGCGAACGTCTTGTTGCATACTTTGCACGACTGGAAACGAAATTCAAAACGATATCTCCGTTTAATCGAGTGGGGGTTTCAAGGGGACCGTTAATCGGCGAGAGCATTACGTTGTATGTACAAATTATTTTTCTTTTTCATTTTTTTTTTTTTATTTCTCTCTCGCTCTCTCTCTCTCTC